>JAOVVB010000031.1:14981844-14996216 GCA_028570985.1 Heterobranchus longifilis | reverse complement strand
GAAGACCCTGAGTGTGAAAGTGAAAAAAAGGAAAACGAGAGAGAGGGAGGAGAGGTGGACGAGACAGATAAATGGAGGAAGATAGAGAGAAATGAGCGATGCGGTAAGAGGAAATGGACGAGAGAGAGAGAGAGAGAGAGAGGAAACAAGCAGAAGAGAAGAGATCACGAGAGATTAAAGAAAAAAAGCTAGGCAAAGAAAATAAAAGAGAAAATATAAAGGGAAAAATAAAAAAATAAATAAATAAAAGGGGAGTTTAAAGAGAAAATTACAAAATAGAGAAGGGAATAAAAGAAGGCGAGAATGAACAGGAGATTTATCGGAAGAGAGATTAAAGAGTCATTAAAAATAAGTCAAGGATACTAGGAGTGAAAGAAAGAGGGAAAGAAAGATAAGATGTGGAAGTGGAGAAGAGAGAGAGAGACGAACAGACAGACAGAATGAGAGCTCGACACAGAAAGAGAGGGAGAGGGGGGTGATGGAAAGATGACACTTTTCTCCCAAATCAGATGAAGCATCATTAAGCTCCGCCCCTCATCACGTTCTGCATTCCCGTCAATCATACTGACAGACAGCTGACAGGCCGTCACGATTCTGATCTCTCCTTCAGACTCCAGAGAGCACAATTTGTGTTTGTGTGTGTGTGTCCGTGTGTGTGTGTCCATGTGTGTGTGTGTGTGTGTGTGTGTGTTAGAAGATAAATGATCACACTTACCTAATTAATCACCTGGACTAACGAGGCTCTGGGTGAGGCTTAAGATTAACGACGCTGAATCAAATCACCCACACACAAAGAGAGAGAGGCACACACATACACACACACACACTAATGCATTATGCTATAGCCCCTAGAAGGAATAGAAGGGCCCTGGGTAGGGCACTTGGGGGGGAGGGCACTGAGATACAGTAACAGTGTGTTTAAACACAGCCCAGTGCACTGGCCGTCACGTCTTACACACATACACACACACACACACACACTCAATCTGTGTTTATTTCTGTGATAGTTTGTTTTGCACAGAATTTGCATAAATGTGACATCATTCTCACCGTGACATCACTCCCCTCTGCTCTGCTACATCATGAAGGAGGTTACAGAGTCACGGACATTTGTAGCAAAAACGAAACCTTAAGGGGAAAAAAATTAAACATTGAACATTTAAGATAAAGCAAACAAATCAACAGATTAACAAATTGATTATATAGACATGTTTACAGTTAGATAAGTTAACAGACAGATTAACAGTCAGATTAAAAAAGAAAAATGAACAGACAGATTGACACGTAATCGACAAAGAATAGACAAAAAAAAGTTAAATGCAAATTTGCAGTCAGACATTAACATACAGTCAGATTTACAAAATAACAGACAGATTAACCGACATTAACAGAATCAGCAAACAGACAGAGCTACAGTTAGATGGATTAACAGACAGAAAAGTGGTACATTTACAGTGGTACAAAAAAAAAGACATTGATAGTCAGGTTGACCGACAAAAAAATAAAAAGACAGATTATGCATTAGTTTAAAAGCCATACAAACAGACAGATAAATCAATACACAGATTAATAGAGCGATCAATAGAGGGAGATAAACAGATTAACAGATGATCAAATTAATAGACATTAACAGACAGATACAGTAAATAGACAGATTAACAAACAGACAGATTGTTTTTTAATTATAGCAAAAATTCATTTATTCATTAAGCTTTTTTATTAGTTAGCTTATAGAGGTCTAATAATTAATCAATGCTGTCGCCTAAAATCAAAACTTAAATATTAAAATTGAAATCAGTTGATACAAATGTACTTGTCAGTTGGTTGATGACGTCATGGCGTTTGTTCTGGTGCGGCCTGTGATCTTGGTGAGTTGTTGACGCTCTGACGTGTGTGTGTCAGACGTCCTGGAGTGAAGGGAGGAACAGCGGGATGACAGACGTCTTCACAGGCAACAATTTGATGTGCATGAAAATGTCACTCTTAACTCGGGAAAGACTTTGTGCTGGAGGGGGCGTGGCCAAGAGCCGTTGTGTGAAGGACGCGAAAGTCAAAGGGGGAAAGGATTCACACCTGAGGAGAACGTGGAGAATTACTGAGTGTGTGGTGCTGGAGTCGAGTTTTTATTTCCAGTTCTCCTCAAGGAACATTTTTTAAGTAAAATTCTCTCTCTCTCTCTCTCTCTCTCTCTCTCACTCACACACACACACACACACACACCTTGTTGCTGGCTTCTGAGCTCTTTATGCATGTTTTCTCTCTGTCTATTAAAATTTTGTGCTCTCCACTTTTTTCATCAGACAAACACACACACACACACACACACACTTTGCTTGACCCTGCCTCTGCCACTTGACCACGCCCTTCACCGCAGACTTAACCTCAGTTTTAATCACAGTTTTCATTGCAACTTAACTTCCATAATTACCCTCCGCCATCTGTAAGCTTTAATTAATAGTTAGATTTAATTGCTGCTACTTTGCTGTTCCTCGTTATTAGATTTTGTTTCATCTGAAAAGTTCATAAAGAAGACCTATCTATAATGAAGTTTTTATCTTTATTATAATGCTTGTTAGTTACCACATGCACAAAACAACCTCGGGATGAATTTAAAAGCTGATAAATAAGAGCTACTGAGTAACAGTAACAACTGTAATCTGTTTAATCGAGTAATCAGTTCATCACAGGAAATTAAATAATATACAGTATAATCACATTAATAGGAGCTAAAAACACTAACAACCCAAGTTAAAACACTAACTACAAGTTTTTAAAAAACTAACTACCCAAGTTAACACACCAACTACCCAAGTTCAACAATTAACTACCTAAGGTAAAAACTAACTACCTGAGTTAAGCACTAACTACCCAAGTCAAGTCACTAAATATCAGAGTTGAGTCCTCATTACCCGATTTAAAACACTAACTAAAAAAAACTAACTACCCAAGTTACAGCAACAACTACCCGAGTTAAAATCAAACTATCTGAGTTAAACACTAACTACCCAATTAAAGAAACTTTTTAACTACTGGAGTAAAAATGACTACATTAAGTAAATTGTGTATAATTATTATATATTATTATAATAGATAAGCAGTAAACTGAGGAGGTAAATAATGTAATAAAAATGGCCTGGATAGTAACTACATCAAACAATATAATCAATTAAAAACATTTAAAGGAATAAATATGTAAAAATGAATGAATGAATAATTGTAAAAACGACTTGGCTAGATGAAATAACTGTTGTTTATGTACAATTAATAGCTGAAAAAATAAAATGATAACTAACTTGTTTTAGTAAAGAATGTAATAACTAACTACTCTGAATAATTGAATAATTAATTAATTAAATAATGTAACAAACAGGGAATGAAATCAGAAAGCATCTTAATTATAGTTTGATTTATTTCACACTTTTAATTATGAGATTATTAAACTTATTTCTAGATCTAGATCCTCTTCACTATGTTCAGTGTTATAAGATCACAGTTCGAGCTGGACGTCAATAAACCTCTATAGAAACACATTTACAGAATTAAAATCTCAGGATATTTTCACATAGATGGATTTCAGAAAGTAAATTAAATTGATATTCTGTAATGATTTAATAATTATAGTGCACTAAATCTGTCTGTCTCTCTCTGTCTGACTGATTCTCTTTTTATCTGTCTCTGTCTGACTGTCTCTCTGTCTGTTTGTCTATCTCTCTGTGTTGCTCTGTCTATCTCTCTGTCTACCTGCCTGTCTCTCTGTCTATATCTCTGTCTGTCTAAACTTTGTCTGTCTGTCTCTCTGCCTGTTTTGTCTCGCTCTCTCTGTCTATCTCTCTGTCTTTGTCTGCCTATTTTTCTATCTCTCTAACTTTCTGTCTGTCTGTCTCTCTGTCTGTCTCCATTTTCCTGTCTCTCTGTCTGTCATTAATATCGATTAATAATAAACACATGGAGACTCTGGGGGACGCCGGACGTGACCTGATGTATAAAACTTTATAGTGTTGATTTGAGGAGAGTAGTGGTGATATTATTATTATTATTATTATTATTATTATTAACAACACATACAGTTACACACTTTCCCTAGCGAGGACGCGCTGAGCTGTGCGCCGTGTCCTCCTTGTCCTCAGGTTTTAGCTCTCACACCGAGTCGAGTCACTTTTAAAACTCTTTAAAGTCTCTCTCTGGGTTTCTGGGTCAGTCAGGTTCCCTCCGTAACCCAGACCTCGTCTAGACTCACGACCTCGCTCAGAGTTCATCCTCAGACAAACGAACGGAAATGTTACTGTTGAATCCAAAACATTTTATGTGTGTGTGTGTGTGTGTGTGTGTGTGTTTCTAGACATCCTTCTCTGCATCTTTTTCCACACTTCCATATTAACTCCACACACACACACACACACAGTCGATAAGCTTGTTTACACGTATCATGTTATTAGTGCTAATTAGGTGGAATATCACTGACTTAATGAGACTAACGACCTTAATTATTTGTGCTGAAGAACAGATGTAACACCCCTCTCCTGTCCTTCACACGGCGCAGAACAATGAAGGGAAGGAGAGAGACGGAAGGAGAGAGACAGGGAGAGAGAGACAGGGAGGGAGAGACAGAGTGAGAGACTCGTGTTTTCGGACTCATGAAGGGCAAAACACTTGTACCAATTAAAGTTGATCAGACATTCGATGGTGGTTATCTAGCATGGTGTGTGTGAAGGTGTGTGAGTGTGTGTGTATGTGTGTGTGTGTATGTGTGAAGGTGAAAACATCCCTCACAGTGATTGGAATACATGACAGGTTTGATTCTTCCCCATAGAAAAAGTAAAAAAAATAATAAATATATAAATATAGGATGCATTATCTGACTGCAGGAGACACAACCAATGTCTACACACACATACACACACACACACATACACACACACTGGGTGTTAAACCACTTACCTCAACACTCAATAGCAGTCCGGATTATTTACTGAGTGCTGCAATAAAGATTATTTACTGTCTGTGTTCACACACACACACACACACACATACACACGCAACTGCTTGGAGAGCTCAGGTGTCTGGAGCTCTTTTGTTGGTTTGGAAGAAATCTGAAAAATATTCTCACACACACACACACACACACACACACACACACACACACTGGAGGAATCCTGATCTAATAATTGGAGCTACAGCGATAAAGATCCACAGTTTCTGGAAGGAGGTGATGTCATAGGGTGTTTGTGTTTTCCTGGTGTGTGTGTGTGTGTGTCACAGGTATCGCAGTGGATAAGCGCGGCTCGGTGTTCTTCGTGGACGGGACGGCTGTGCGCAAACTGGAGAGCGGCGTCGTTACCACGGTGATGGGGTTAAACTCTGTCACCTCCTCTCAGCCAATCAGCTGTGACTCGTACATGGACGCCAGTCAGGTGAGTTAGACACACACACACACACACACACACACTAGTGAACATACTGTACATTTGCACACACACACACACAGTTTACAAATTGCTGATTTTCCATGTTTCAGTTTTTAGCCTGCAGCAAATTCTTACTCCAAAACTCTCACTTTTAGTCTCTCACACACAGACACACACACACACACACACACACACTGTCTTACTCTTAATGTCTCTCCCTCATCCTCTCTCTCTCTTACACTCACACACACACACACACACACACCTACACACCTACACACCTACACACACACACACACAGAGTGTCCACAGTTCACGCGGCGCAGTGAGTGTGTGAGTGAGAATCACACAGTGAGGCGAGAGGCCCGGGAGACGAGGCGCCGCAGGCCATTGGCTGACAGAGAGGGCTCATTTGCATAATCTCCAGCATGACTGAGTTAGTGAGCACTTCATTCTGAATGCTGTCCTGCTCTGAGGGCACCACACACACACACACACACACACACATCTACTTGTCCTAAAAGCATCATTTTTCACGCTCTGTGAATTTTCCGTACATGTGTGTGTGTGTGTGTGTGTGTGTGTGTGTGTGTGTGTGTGTAATTGAGTCATTTTTAAATGGACCACATGTGATTTCAAGCTTCATAAATCATTTCTGCACACTGTTCCATCACTCGGCCTCATTCTCTGACTATATGCCAGTTGTAGTTTAATCTCCGTAGGGCAGTTTTTCGCTAGTTTAATGCCTGTAAGGCAGGTTTAGCCGGTTTAATCTCTGCAGGGCAGATTTATTTACTTTAATCTCTGCAGGGAATATTTTAGCTAGTTTCATACCTGTAGGCCAGGTTTAGCTCATTTAATATCTGTACGGCAGGTTTGGCTGGTCTCGTGCCTCTAGGGTGGCGTCTCGGTGGCTTAGTGGTTAGTACTGTCGTCTCGCACCTTCAGGTCCTGGGTTCGATTCCATTCCCTGTGTGAATGAAATTTGCGTGTTGTCCCTGTGCTTAGTGGGTTTCCTCTGGGTTTCCTCCCACAGGCCAAAGACATGCAGATTAGGCTAATTGGTGTTTCCAAATTATCCATAGTGTGTGAATGTTGACCGGAGGTTCTACCACGGTTGTACAAAATGGGAATAAATGCAGTGGTCACCATTGGACTCTAGGTGGACTACAGAGGTTTCAAGATGATTGGATGTCTATAGGGTAGGTTTAGTTAGTTTAATATCTGTAGTACAAATTTAGCTAGTTTAATGGCTGACGGGCAGGTTTAGCTACGTTAATATCTGTTAACGTTTAGCTAGTTTAATGCCTAAAGAGCAGGTTAATATCTGTAAGGTAAATTTATCTAGTTTAAAATCTGTAAGGTAGGTTTTATTAGTTTAATGCTTATAGGGCAGAGTTAGCTGGTTTAATATCTGCTGTACAATTTATTTACTTTAATCTTGGTAGGGCATGTTAAGCTAGTTTCATACCTGTAGGGCAGGCTTAGCTAGTTTTGTTTTTGTAGGGCAGGTTTTACTGTTTATTTCTCGTAGGCCAGGTTTGGTTAGATTAATATCTGTAGGGTAGGTATAGCCAGTTTTAATGCCTGTAGGGCAGGATTGGCTAGTTTAATATATGTAGGGCAGGTTTAGCTACTTAAATGCCTGTAGGGCAGGTTTAGCTAGTTTAATGCATCTTTGGCAAGTTTAGCTAGTTTTAGCATAAAGTACAGGTTTAGCTAGTTTAATATCTGTATGGCAGGATCAGCTACAGTAGTTTAATGCCTGCAGGGTAGATTGATGTTTTGTAGATAGTTTTGGGACTGTATAGAAGGTACAATTAGGTTTATTTCTCTAGGACATGTAATTAGGTTTATGCCTGCAGGGCGGGTGTAGAGTGCATTATGGCTGCACGGACATGTGTAGATAGTTTTAAGACTGTAAAACAGCTGTAATTAGGCTTTATGCCTGGAGGGCAGATTTATGGATCAAAGGTATGTGTGATGTTTTGTTTTTCCCCCAGCAGGGCATGTTTGGTGAGTTCTATGCCTGTATAGCACCTGTTGTTAGTTAATGATCTATAGGGCACAGTTTTAAAGTCTGTGTGCACGTGTGTGTGTGTGTGTGTGTGTGTGTGTGTGTGTCCTCAGGTGCGTCTCGAGTGGCCCACAGACCTGGCTGTGAATCCTCTGGACAACTCCCTCTATGTCCTGGACAACAACGTGGTCCTGCAGGTCACAGAGGCGGGGCTTGTCAGAATCGTTGCTGGGAGACCAGACCACTGCCCAACTCCAGCTGCCTCAGACCCAATCAGATCAGCCCTACGTATTGCCCTGCAAGGCACTAAAGCCATCGCCGTGAGCCATCAGGGGGTGCTGTACATCGCCCAGACGGACGACAGGAAGCTCAATCGTATCCAGGAAGTGAACAGTAACGGCGAGATCTCGGTCATTGCCGGGACAATCAGCGAGTGCGACTGCAAGATCGACCCTGACTGCGAGTGTTTCTCAGGTGAGCGTCATGCCTCTGTGGCAGGTGTGGGGACTCCAGTCAATGCTGGACCTATAGGGCTGGTGTACTTATTTATGTAACCCAGAATCGTTTCTCTCTCTCTCTCTAACTCGCCCTGTAGGCGATGGCGGTTACGCTCGTGAAGCGAGGTTGAAGTCCCCGTCATCTCTAGCTGTGTCTCCTAACGGCACGCTGTTTGTGGCCGACACAGGTAACCTCCGTATCCGTGCAATCACGCCGTCCCGCCCTCGCCCCTCCTCCTCAACCTCCTCGTCTTCCTCCGCTCTCCTGTTCGAGATTCCCTCCGTTTCTCAGCAGGAGCTCTACGTTTTTGCGGCCAACGGGTCGCACCTGCACACGCGCTCTCTCGTCACCGGCCACTTTCTGTACAACTTCACCTACACGGGGGCGGGGCTTCTCAACTCCGTGACAGCCGCCGCCCCAGAAGGCGGCGTGGTCACCGTGAGGCGGGACTCCAACGGCGCGCCGCTCTGGTTGGTTGTTCCGGGTGGGCGGGTCTACTGGCTGACCATTAGCAGTGTGGGAACCCTGCGCAGAGTCTCCGCCCTAGCACATGAGCTGGCTCTGCTCAGTTACCACGGCAACACGGGACTCCTGGCAACCAAGAGCGACGAAAATGCCTGGACCACCGTCTACGAGTACGGGATCTGTCTATCTGTCTGTCTCTCTGTTTGTCCATCCATCTTCTGCCCCCCCCCACACACATCTCTCTCTCTCTCTCTCATTTTTTTCCTCTCATCTCTTTGTATGTGAATGAATCGAGTCACAGCAAGTGTTTATCAGCTAAGGTCTACTTCGACCGCTGGAAACACACTGTGTGTGTGTGTGTGTCTGAGACAGCGAGAGAGAGAGAGATAAAGTGTTTGCGTGTGCATTTTCATGGCCGAGGCGAGTTCTGCTCCTGAATCCAGTGTGAAAATGTCAGGAGCTCTCTCTCGCTCTCTCTCTCTCTCTCTCTCTTTTGATTGGCTCAGTGACCTTTCGTACACCATTCACTCTCTCTCTCTCTCTCTCTCTCTGAACACAACCCGGTGTTGCATTCAGGGATTATTTGATTATGGTGCTCTCTGTGTGAGCTGTAAAGCCACACTGCCCTCTACTTGTAATAAATAGAACACACACACACACACACACACACACACGGTTTAAGGCGTGGATCGTTTCTATATAAAGAAACTAAACAAGCAGTGGACGCGCCTTGGAACCAGACAGGTGGGCGTGTCATTGGGTGGGTGTGTCTGTTCGGCAGTAATGTGAATTCAAATGCTTTCGGGGGGCAGTTTTTTTTTTGTCTTGTTTTGTTTCATCACGTACTGTAGCGCGCTGTGTGGCAAATCGTTCAATACTGTGCGGTCGATTAAAAATGGAAAAAAGCTCCTTGATTTTAATTTACTCTGATGATGTATGGCGGCGCTTCGGGCGAGTAAACACTCGCCATTAAGATAAACTGCCGCCGAATGTCACAGCGGAAACCCAACACACTTCGTCTCTCCACGCAGGTACGACATCGACGGTCACCTGATCAACGTGACCTTGCCGACAGGAGAGGTCAGCGGTTACCACGGCACCATGGAGAGGTCAGTCAGGGTGGAGTGCACTTCAGACCAAGGGCACTTTGTGACGATTACTAACCACTCCGAGGACAGTATGGCATACACTCTGCGACAAGGTGTGTGTGTGTGTGTAACAAGGTATCGACTAGCAGATATTTTCCCATGATGCACCACAGATTGAAAAGCTAGTTTTCTACTCTTTGTCGCTGCGTAGGTCATGCGACGAGTGTGTACCGTGTGAGCGGAGACGGCTCTCTGTCGGCGACGTACTCCAGCGGAATGGACGTCACCCTGAGAACGGAGCCCAACATGGGGGCGGGGCCGTTGCCAGGGCTGTTGCCGGGGGCGATCCACCCTACAGTGGGCAGGTGCAACATCACGCTGCCGGGGGAACAGAGCTCGAGTCTGATCGAGTGGAGGCAGAGACGAGAGCAGAGCCGAGGGAACTACAGCGCGTACGAGCGCAGGCTGCGGGTAACACGCTCTAACCTGAATAACGCGGGAACTGACGTATCGAAAAGCTTAGAGTGAATCGTCTAAACGATTCCTTGAATACTCACAGGTTTTTGTCTGTCTGTGTTTCTTAAACGTTTATGAATTTAGTATTGTGATATTTGTACCCCAAACCCTGATCTGATGTTTTTTTTTTTTTTTAATTCAAGCGAATCGTAAGGTTCGTTCCTCGTGTCTTCAGCGAGTTTAAAACTAACATCATGATTTTAGATATTTTTGGTAAATCTATATTTCTGTAAATCCTAAACCATATTGAAACAGCAGACCTGCTCTGGACTTCCTGACTGTGTGTATTGAGCTGGGTGTGAAATAAATCAGGAACGGTACAGTCTGTGTAAAAGATCTGTGAATGTTAATAAAGGTAATTTTTTGAGATGCATGTCTGCGCCGCAGTCTCTCCAAATGTGACAGTTGACGTGTTTTGCCTTGAGAAAGATCCAGGACAGATGTGTAAATTGGTCCTGGTCTCTTGTCTCTCACAGGCTCACAACAGGAACGTGCTCTCTATAGACTACAACCAGGCGACTCGCGTGGGGAAGATTTACGACGATCACCGCAAGTTCACGCTGCGCGTTCAGTACGACGAGCATGGCCTCCCGGTGCTCTGGACCCCCAGCAAGTACAGCGAGGTGAAAGTGAGCTACACAAGCTCGGGCCTGGTCTCCGTCATTCAGAGGGGGAACTGGAGCGAGCGCAGGGACTACGACAACGGCAGGCTCGTCAGCCGCACCTGGGCCAACGGCAACACCTGGAGCTACACCTTTATGGACAAGGTGGGTGTTTTTACGTTCCCCCTGTTTATATCCTGTTTAATACACCTGCAATAGTTTGTTTAAATTTAGCCACTGTAGTAAACCACCTCGTAAATACTCAGTAATGATTATCTCATAACCTGTGGGGTTGCACCTGCAGGGTCGAGGGTTCGAGTCCCGCCTGAGTTTGAATGTTTCCCCCCATGCTTGGTGGGTTTCCTCAGGGAGCTCTGGTTTCCTCCCACTGTCCAAAAACATGCAGATTAGAGTAATCAGTGTGTAATAGTGTGCTTGTGTCCTCCATGTGATGGTCCAGGGTGTATCTTCCTCGAGTTCAAGGCTCCAGGGCTTCCGCCATCCCGTACAGGATGAGCACTATAGCTAGCTTCTAACCATAGCTAGTTTTTAGAAGCTCGAAAGTTAAAATAATTTTTAAAGTTTAAAAAATTTGTATATAATAATTTAGTATCTCTCCTTCATCTCTCTCTCTCTCTCACTCTCAGTCGATCCAGCTGTTGCTCCAGAGTCAGCGTCGCTACACTTTCGAGTTTGATCAGATGGACCACCTGCTGTCCGTCACTCTGCCCAGCATGGTGAAACACGGCCTGCAGACCGCGCTCTCCATCGGCTACTACCGCAACACCTACACGCCCCCTGATGGCCCCGCCCACTCCGTGGTTCAGGACCATGCCCACGACGGACGCCTCCTCCAGATGCTGTATCTGGGTTCGGGCCGGCGTGTGGTGTACAGGTATGGTCGAGCGGCGCGGCTCAGCGAGGTCCTTTACGACTCCACCGTCGTCAGCTTCACCTACGACGAGGCCTCGGGGGCGCTAAAGACCATCCACCTGATGCAGGAAGGCTTTGTGTGTACAATACGATACAGGCAGACAGGTGAGCGCTAAAGACAGAACGTCCACATAATTAGTGCGATCATGACTGCTAACAGGTACACCTTATCCACTTTGCACGTAAATAAATCTACAATCAAAAAATTGTTATATTTCATGTAATAAAAATATTCGGCTGGATCTACAGTATATTAATAAAAGCAAGCTAGCTAGCAAACCAAACGGCTAGCATGCCTTCTGCAGTTTAGATCTAATTCTAGTGTGAAGAGTAAACTTTCGACAAATTCCCTTTTCAAAGTTAATTCTCTGAGGTGTTAATGTCTAAAAACAACAAAATAGTTGCATTATCTGCTTAATATTTATATATGTAATGTATACATAATGAAATTGAGCATGTCCCAGCTAACATTCCAGCAGTCACTATTGCTAGTGCCTGACAACGCTAGTTCTTTAGCCATTCTTTAAAAAATATATATATATAAGCAACTAAAATTCACATAAAGTGATCGCAATATGTCAGCAGCAGCGCGAGACCGAGAACAAGACGCTTCCAAGAAATTCTCACAAATCACTCACGGTAGTCGGAGCCAGTAGCGTTTGTTTCTATTAGCCGCATTAGCATTTTGAGAGCATAATATTCCTTTATGCCGCACGTTGCTTCATATTTACTGCGTCTCTGAGACGAGTGTTGATTTAAGAGCCACATAACTTTTCATTAGTGCGTAAAACAGGGAATCTGCTCGCGGATCTGCGGCTCTGTGCTGACGTTAGCATCATCAGCGAGTGGCAACGCGGCAGCTGATAAATCAGCAAAATTGCTAATGTGGCTAATCATTTCTTCATTTTCTCAATTTTTATGCAAATTTGAGTTTGCATTCGAAAGAAAGTGTAGAGAAAAGACTCTTAATTGAAAAAAAAACCGAAACATTTCTACTTTGCTGAGGTAAACAAGTTGTTTGTATGAATAATTCCCCAAATCATTCATGCTAGCCAGCGTTACTGTTCCTAACTGCTGATTTTGTTAACTATTAGCCACGTTAGCATTTTTTAAAAGTAATATTCCCTCTTGCTGTCAGACAGGCAAAGGAAAGACACTTCTCCTTATTATTATTACTTTGTAATGTAAAAAGCAAAAAAGAATGTCCAAGATAAAAGCGTCAGAATCAGGCGAAGCGACAGAAACCTGGCCCTCCGTCTCAGATTTACAGAAAAACAACAATATCTTGTGTATTTGCTTCCTCGCAGGTCCGTTGGTGGGACGGCAGATCTACCGTTTCAGCGAGGAGGGTTTGGTGAACGCGCGCTTCGATTACAGCTACAACAACTTCCGCGTCACTAGCATGCAGGCCATGATCAACGAGACGCCGCTGCCCATCGACCTCTACCGCTACGTGGACGTCTCGGGACGTATCGAGCAGTTCGGCAAGTTCAGCGTGATCAGCTACGACCTGAACCAAGTCATAACCACGCACGCTATGAAACACACCAAGATCTACAACCCTAACGGGCAGCTCATCGAGGTCCAGTACGAGATCCTGAAGTCCATAGCGTTCTGGATGACGCTTCAGTACGACGGAGCCGGGCGCGTTAGCGCGTGTGACGTCCGAGTGGGCGTTGACACTAATGTCACTCGTCATGCTTACAGGTATGACGCCGACAGCCAGCTGGCGTCGGTTTCCATCGACGACCGTCCCATGTGGCGCTACGGTTACGACCTGAACGGAAATATCAACCTGCTGAGCCACGGCGATGTCAACGTTAACGGCCGGCTAACACCGATACGCTATGATCTCAGAGATCGCATTACACGCCTCGGAGATGTTCAGTACCGCGTAGACGAAGATGGATTTCTGTCCTCACGTGGCAACCTCGTGTTCCGTTACAGCGCCAACGGTCACCTGCAGGGGGCGCTAGACCGACAAACAGGCCGTCGCGTCTCCTATCGATACGATGGACTGGGCAGGCGGGTTTTTACCCAAACAAGCGACGGGGCACGGATTCAGTTTTTCTATGCCGATCTTACGGAACCAACGCGCGTCACGCATCTTTACGATCATAGTGCTTCCGAGATCACGTCGCTCTACTACGACCTCCAGGGTCACCTGATCGCCATGGAGATGAGCAGCGGCGAGGAGTTTTACGTGGCATGCGACGTGGCCGGGACGCCGCTCGCCGTCTTCAGCAGTCGAGGCACTGTGGTCAAGGAGATCCGGTACACGCCGTACGGGGACGTCTACCGTGACTCGAACCCTACCTTCGCGCTTCCGTTTGGGTTCCACGGAGGGCTCTATGACCCTCTTACCCGGCTCGTCCGCATCGGCCGCCGCGACTACGACACGGTCGCTGGGAGATGGACCACACCCAATCACGACCTGTGGGCGGATATGAGCGAAGATCCCAAGCCGTTCAACCTGTACACGTTCAAGAACAACAACCCATTGGGCAACGTGCAGGATGTCACCAAATTCACCACAGGTGAGGGGTGTTCCACAACATCCATTAGTTATTAGAAGTTGTTTTTGTTTATACTGCTGGTTGCCATGGTTTCCATGTTAGTTATGAGCTAAATAACTGTAATTGTGATTATGGTATTATTTTTTTATCTATGGTGCCATATGTCTTGGCCCTGCCCTTCTGTTGTTGAGTATTATTTCTATGTTCAATTGAAAATTTAAATGTGTGTGTGTGTGTGTGTGTCTGCGTGTGTGTGTGTGTGTGTGTGTGTGTGTGTGCACAGATGTCAGCAGCTGGCTGCAGCTGTTTGGCTTCCAGCTCCATAACGTCGT
>JAOVVB010000031.1:14924937-14940503 GCA_028570985.1 Heterobranchus longifilis | reverse complement strand
TAAACCTCACCTAACCTTAATTTATGATTCCTCTTGGTTAAAAACCAAATTGAAAGTGGCTCCCTTTTCTTCTTGCTGTCGTCCTTGGTAACATTATTGAGCCTCAGGAGGTTCCTCGGCGCCCCCTGTTGGTCAGACCTCCCAATAGCGCTCGGTTCCCCGAACAAACTCACAGCGAACAAAATGGCCACCAGGAGCAGGAAGAAACTCGCATCTCCGGAAGTCCAGTGCATCATCACCGTGCTGGACGAGTGCGTGCGTAAGATAGACGTGATATCGGTTCTTCCGCGTGAGCTCGTGCACCACGGGAGCGTCCCTGAGGAGCTCGGGGACACAGCAGTCGAGTCGCTCAGGAATCACCTGCGACTGGCCCGGGACCACTGCTCGCTGCAGGACACGGACGCAGCGAAAGACGAGTCGATGGCGAGTGGTGTGCAGGACTCGTTAAGGGACTTCCTGCGCCATCTTAGGCCTCACATAGAGGAAGAGCCAGTGAAGACGGCACTACAAGGGGCGGGGCCGATCGTGGAAGAGGACCGGGAGGCTGTGCAGCCGCTGCGGGCGGGGCTACAGGAGTTCAGAGACGTGCTAATGGAGCGCCTGATGGTCTCGTCCCGAGAGGAGCGGGAACGCAGGAGGCTCGGCGAGGACGTGAGCGAGAGACAGCAGCGCAACGTGAAGCTCCTCAACAGGGTGGAGCAGGAAGTGAGAGCGGCGACTAAACACCGAGACGATGTGGTGAGGACCAGCCGCCAGTCTTTCTGTCTGTCTCTCTGTCTCTCATTCTGTTGTCTTTCTCTTTCTGTCTTGCTTTTTCTCTGTTTTTGTCTCTCGGTCTTTTTCATTCTGTCTCTTTCTGTTTCATTCTCTCTCTCTCTCTCTAAATGTCTTTCTCATTTTATCTCTCTATCTGTCTTTCTGATTGTGTCTCTGTCTGTCTCGTTCTGTCTAACTGTCTTTGTCATTCTGTCTCTCTTTCTGTCTCTCTGTCTCTCTCTCTCTCTCAGATCGGTAAGAAGGATGAAGCGATCCGGCATATAAAAGTTTCCCTCCGTCAGATGGAGAGAGAGTGGGAGGAGTTTGTGCAGTCGACGCAGAAGAAGGCGGAGCAGCAGCACCAATCAGATCTGAGGAACTCTGAGGTGAAGCAGCTCCGCCTCCGGGAGGAAGCCAATCAGCTACGAGCTCAGCTCGAAAACCTGGAAGCGCAGAACAGGGAGAGAAAGACGACCCTGAGAACGGTGTGTGTGTGTGTGTGTGTGTGAGATGTTTTATCACAGAATGTGTTTAAAATGGTCAGTTGCTCATTATTAAGCTTCTTTTTAATACGGTAAAAAAAGAGATGAAATCGTCCCTTTTCCAGGAGCGACGCTGTAGCAGGTGTAAAGCCGTCGCTCCGTCATCGTCGTCACTTCACGTTAACACGATAAAAAGGTTTCAGAAACATTTCCGCTTTACCTCTGACTGTGTGAAAGCACCGACACTGGAGACTCCTTACACACGTCTTGTGAGTAGCAAAGCCCACAAGTCACTCGTGGGGAACGATTTACTACCCACACACACTTTACACATCTCTGGGTAATGCTTCTCCGAGACGCTCAGGATTCTCCAGTGTCAGGATTCTGACCAATCAGAATCCAGAACTCAGTAACACTGCGAGTGTGTTTGTGTTCTCGTTTTTATTTAGTTGTTGTTTTTGTGTTTGTTTCGCTCTGTAGAGGAACAGCAAGCTGGAGACCGAGATCGAAAACTGGATTCAGAAGTACGACACAGAGATGGGAGGGAAACAGGTCGGGATCTGCGTTCATCCTGTTTATAAACCACACCCCATCCCATTCCCACCTAAAGAGTGCTCTGCAAACAACCTTTAGCATTAATTAACTGTTAGCATCAAAACAAACCAAAAAACTATCAGTTTAACTCGTTCCACCTCCACTGTCCTGTGATGTTGCGCAGGAGAAGCTGGAGCGTCTGACGCGGGCGTACGAGGAGGAGCGGGCGGAGCTGCAGCAGCTGCAGGAGCACTTCAGCGTGCTGGAGCTCGAGTACTCGCAGATCGTGGAGGAGCAACGGAGAGAGCGCGAGCGACGGGAGGAGGAGGAACGAGACAGAGAGACCAAGAGCCGAGCGGCCGTCGTCATCCAGGCGTTCTGGAGAGGATGGAGAGTCCGCAACGCCATGAAGAAGAAAAGCAAGGGCAAGAAGGGCAAGAAGGGCAAAAGCAAGAAGGGGAAGTGAAGAAGACGACGTTTATTACACTGCTTGAGCTCTGTCGTCTGATTGGTCCGAAGGGATTCTTCAGGTCACATGACAAGCTGTGTCAATTATTAATAATTATCAATTATGAAAAAGCGTGAAGAGCTAAACACAGTGTGTGTCTCTATATTTACAGCTTGATTACAGTATGAAGTGTGTGACGTTGTGTGTAATCAGAATAAAACTGATTAAGAAAAAAAACACAGGCTGATGGGATTAGTCACATGATCAGCAGCGGGTTTACCAAACCGAAATGAAATCTACAACACTTTTATTTTTATTTAAAGATTAACGAGAACATGTAATCAATGTCTATCGAGAGGTTCAGACATTTGAACTGGCAGCAGGACGCACAGTGATGATGTCACAACTATAACCAACAGCCATATATTTCAAAATAGAAACCAGATTGAGTGAATAATGAGCATTTTTATTTGAAAAATAATCTTTCAAATGTAATACATAATGTTTATGATGATGTGGAATTCACAGTATGATGTAGACGTTCCTTTATTAATTTGTCAAATAAACAATTATGTACAACAAAAACTGGGGTGCCTAGACTTTTGCAAAGAAAGTGAATTCCCGGTGTTGATTCGTCTAAACAGACAGATTGTAATAGTGGTAATAGTGTGTGTGTGTGTGTGTGTGTGTGTGTGTGTGTGTGTGTGTGTGTGTTTTTACACTCTGTCACTCAGCCTGGACGATCTGCTGCTCCTGTCTGATCTCAGATGTGAGACAAGCTCGGCCCGATCGGCCATAAACACCCGAACCTACAACAGCAACAACAATAACAGGTCTGATGCTGGCCATAGTGTGTGTGTGTGTGTGTGTGTGTGTTTATGAGGTCCCTCACCCGCTCCAGCTGTTCCTCAGTGTCGTCCACATCAACACCCTCGTCTCCGCCCGTGATGCCCCCGGTCATGTGATAAAGGTTAAGGGTCGCGACCTTTATCTGACTCAGCTGATGAGTGTCTGTCACTGCCGCCGCCTGCGTGTGCGTCCATGACGACTCCTGCAAATCAATCAATCTATTAAAATAATGATTGTTACTGTTATTATAAATATAGCAGTGATCAGCCGGGTCCAAGCACCAAGCTCCGCCCACAAGAACATGACAGGCATATACATGAGGTACTGTTTAGAAACGTCAGTGGTCCTAGAACATGGTGATGGTAATTTATTGTGCAAAGTACCGTAGGTGGGTGGAGCTAAACAACTTCATGGGAGGACATAAGGTGTGCTATAGCGCCCTCTTTAGTCCAATCAGGATTACACTGAATATAACCAATATTTCACAGTTATAATGAAGAAGAAGCGAATGAGAAAAAAGATGATTATTATGATGATGATGAAGAAAAAGAAGAAGATGAATATGTTGATGATGATGAAAGAAAATAAGAGGAAGACGAAGAAAAAAGATTATGATGATGATTGGAAGGAGAATAAAAGAAGAGATGAAGATGGAGGAGTAGAAGAAAACGAAGACGATGATGAGGATGAAGAAGTAGAAAAAGAAGAGATGAATGAAAAGAAGAGGAAGAATAAATGATGATGAAGATAAAGAAGGAGGAGAAGAAGAAGAAAATATGAAGCCATGATGAGAAAGGAGAATAAAAAGAAGAAATGATGAAGATGATGATGAGAAAAGAGGAAGAAGAAGAGATGATTAAGATAAAGAAGGAGGAAAAGACTTAATGGGGAATAAACGATGAGGAGATCAGACCAGATCAGCGCACCTGTGTGAGAGTGTGAGACAGGGCGTTGTCGAGCTCGGTCTGTAGCTGTGACAGCGTGTTGCTGTGCTGCAGTAAGACGGAGTTCTGCTCGCTCACATAGTGTCTCAGCTCCAACCTGTCTCTCTCTCGCTGTCTCTCCATCTCGCTCTGTCGTCTCAGCAGCTGCTCTCGTGTCGACATCAGTGTCTCGAAGCGCGACACCAGCTGCCCCACATCCTCGAACTGAAAGACAGAAACGCCACGCCCATGACACCAGTGTGGTTCTGCCCCAGGAAGTGGTCGGTCAGGTGACTGTCTGTCAGGTGTCTGTCGGTCAGCTGTCTGTCGGTCAGGTGACTTCTGTCTGTCAGGTGTCTGTCGGTCAGCTGTCTGTCGGTCAGGTGACTTCTGTCTGTCAGCTGTCTGTCGGTCAGGTGACTTCTGTCTGTCAGCTGTCTGTCTGTCAGGTGTCTGTCTGTAAGGTGTCTGTCTGTCAGGTGTCCGTCTGTCAGGCGACTTCTGTCGGTCAGGTGTCTGTCGGTCAGGTGACTTCTGTCGGTCAGGTGACTTCTGTCGGTCAGGTGACTTCTGTCGGTCAGGTGACTTACCTTCGTGCCCGTCTTCAGGACGGTGTGTAAGAACTCGCTGTAAACTCTGAAGCGCTCGACTCTTTCCTCCAGTTTCTCCTTTTTCACCAGCAGGGCGGCGATGTCTGTGTGTAACCGCTCCAGCTCTCGTTCTCGCTCTCTCAGCACGGCTCGCTCTGACTCCGCCTTCTTCACACCTCTCGCTCGCTTAGCATCGTTCTCCTGAGAGAGAGAGAGAGAATTTACTCAGTCATTATGGATCTAAAAGACTGATAGATAGAGAGACAGACACTGACGCACACAAAGACAGACGACAGAGAGACAGAAACAGAGACAGACAGAGAGACACTTACTTTGAGAAATTTGTCGAATTTGAGTAAAGAGTCTTTAAGATTTTCTTCTTTCTTCTTCAGCTCCTCTCTTCTCTGTCTCACACTCTGTCTCTTTACCTCAAACTCCTTCACACACACACACACACACACACACACGTGTATAAATGAGCTGATGACTTATGTGTAACTGTGTGTGTGTGTGTGTGTGTGTGTTACCTGTCTCTGTGTCCTCAATACACCGTCCACATGTTTCATGTGTCTGCGTTTATCCAGCAGGCGTGTGACTCCTGAACACACATTCTCCTCCTGCACACTAACATTCCTGTAAGACACACACACACACACACACACACACACTTTGGTTAATAATTAAGGACACAAAATTAAAAGAGAAAATCAGAACAGAGAATGAAATTGTGAACACGAACAGGACATCACACACAGCACGAGCATTTCAACTAAATCTAAAACACAAAACATGAGTGAGTAATAAGATTTAACACTTTAGACAACAATTTAACACTGGGGATGAAAAAATGCAAAAAGAAAGAAGAATTACAATAATAAAAAATTGAAATAAGACTTTTAGAGATGAAGTGAGGCAGAGACGAGGGGACGGAGGGACGAGGAGAGACACGAGATAAAGAGAAATAAAAAATCTGAGAGACAGAGATGAGATCATTGTTTACGACAAAAAGGTGTAATAAAGAGAATTTGAGATCAATTTAAAGATTTTTTATTGCATAAAACATGAAATAAAAAACGAATACATTTACAGGAGAAAAATAAAAACAGGTTGTTTGAGCTCACACACCGATAAAGTTAGAGATTAAAAAGACAAATTAAAATTGCTTAAATGAAAAGAGTCATTTACTGACTCTCTTTAATCTAATCACATGACGGACTTGATTTTTGCCCGTTTGAGTACAAATCATTAAACACATCATAAGATATAAGACTGTTTAATGTCTCAGATCAAAACTTTTGATTTTATTACTATTGTGCTAGAATTTCTTTCAGGAGGAGACACACTGATTAAACTCTGTCCTTCACGCTTCACTGTGTGTGTGTGTGTGTGTGTGTGTGTGTGTGTGTGTCCAGAACTTCACATAAACTCCACTTCTGTAAGTTAAACACAGATTAATAGTGAAAATCACTTACTCTTTTAGATGTTCCTCAAAAACAGTCCTGATGCACTCCTCCAGATCCACACTCATCCTCTCTCTCTCTCTCTCTCTCTCTCCCACAATCCTGTTTCAGGAAAACTTCACACGCTTCTCTATTATTTTTTGTTGTCGTTTTCATGGAAACCTGAACAATTCATGTGTTTTGTGCCCTCTTGTGGTGAGAAGAGCCACATAGATAGATAGATAGATAGATAGATAGATAGATAGATAGATAGATAGATAGATAGATAGATTAAGATGCATAAACATAGGATAAAAATTGTAAAGAATAAACATAATTATGGAGAAAACAGCAAAAATATGATAAAGAGTATGAAAATAAAAATAAGTAATTAGATTGTTCTGTTCAGTTGAGACATAAAAGCAGTTGAAATAGACTTGAGAATTACAAAGAATATAAATAAAAAATAAAAAACAAAATTTGAAAATAAATTCCAAGTGGCGTGTTTCATTTAATTAAATTTAACAAATTAAATTTACCCAAAGTGTATAATATATATATATATATATTTTTTTTTTTCCCCCAGGGAATTCCAAGCTATAAAACATACTATAAACACTTTCTCTTGTTATTTTTTTACAAGTTAATTTAAATTTAAACATATATATATATATTTATATGTACAACATTTTTTATTATTATTTAAAGGTGTTTAGAGCCTTTAATGGATTCCTTCATGTAAAGAACCTCATCACAAACTGGTCTAATATTTTCCATTAAATGGTTTCACAATATTTTTGTCGAATTGAAAGTTTATGTCGGTTGCTGAACATCACCTTCTTGAGATGATTAAAGTCAGAATAAAATTATTACAGAACTTCACTTCACTTAAAGAGACACAAGACCCCATTAGAAGACATCTTTACTGGTGGTATTTGCTTTTATTTATTTATTTATTTATTTATGAATCCACAACAGAGAGATAAGACGAACATATCAATGTATACTGACTTTTATGGGACATCTATAAACATCCTATTCATTTACATTATTTCGTTTCACAGTATGAAATTTCACCTTGAGAACTCTAGAACGGATTAAACTCGTGTACCGCTGCAGTAGGGTTGAGAGAGAGAGAGCGAGAGAGAGAGGGGGTCATGTGACTTAGAGAAATGGACTGAAACGTACAGGATTGTTTCGAGCTCACACGGTGTTGTTACAGGAACGCTGCCGATTAGATGAGATCACATCAATCTCACAAACACGCAGAGAGCCCATTAGAGAGAGTTAAACAAGTGTGTGTGTGTGTGTGTGTAGAGGGTAGAGGGTAGAGTAATGATGCTAATGATTTAATTACCAGCTCATTCGCTTGCTTGGAATCTTCAGTAGTTTAGCGACACGTCTGAAGGAGACGCTGACGCTAGTGACGTGTCTTTACAGCGTCCCTTCCAGACTTAGCTGTTAGCTAGTAAGCTAAACTGTTAGCCTCACTGCTCCCTGAGTGTACCGTGTAATGAAATGTTCTGTGCGTTACCCTGTTAGCATGAGAACATGCTGTACAGACTACCCCAGCACAGTAGAGTACAAATGAACGCTAGATCTCTGACTGCTTCGCGGTCGCGGCGCTTATTATAATCGAGCTCGGTTTCAGAGAAGCCATGATGGCATCCAGTCAGTCCGGCCGATTTACATCTCACTCGTCTGTCTGTGTCACAGCCATAAACTTTCATTTGGGTTAAATGGGTTAAATGGGGCTCTCTGAGATGCATGGACTAATGAGATTACAGGCTAATCTGAGCCGTGTTTAGCGATGTGTGTGTTAGCCTTCAGACCGCCGCTGTAATAGCAAAGACATTCAGTTGGAGCCAAATTGCGCTATTAGCTAAGAGAGAGGCCACTCAGGCCGTAATTAAGGGTTAGGCTCGATGGGGAAGTCCGCCCCGGGGTCAGGTTTGGACAGATTTAGTAGTGCTTTCAAGTCAGAGAGGAGATTTACAGTAGCGTGAAACGACACCGCGCACCATTCCAGTAAGCCAAGCGGGGAAAAAAGAACGAGAAACGTCACACTAAAATGAAATTAAATTAAAATAACAGTGCTCTGATTAGTGCGCTGATTTAAGCATCGACATTTGAATAGCGTTGAACTTTCCATTTCTTTTTCCTGCTACGTTAGCGAGACCTCACGCTGCTTAGCTTCAGGAGTGCTTTTTCTCATATCAAGTAAAATTTCTAAGAAATTCGTGTTTTCTTGTGATAATCGTGAAAATTGAAACAGGAATCAAACGTAGACCTGATTCAGAGATTCATTGCTGTTAAAGTCATCTGTTGATGATTCAGAGACACCGGGAATCGCTTTTTATTTATCAATGATGCTTTTCCTGAATCTTTTTTTCTCTTTTTTTTTGTTCTTTATTCTGCAGATACTTCTCTCTCTCTCTCTCTCTCTCTCTCTCTCTTGTGCGTATTACCCAGAATTCCTCTTGTTAACCGTTTTCTAGTTTCATGTATAAACCTTTGGCTATTTAGATTCATATTGATTCATGTTCATATAAAGGTGCCAGTCTCAGCGAAGTAGGCGTGGCCTCTGTGGGTGAAATAGATATGGCCTTTCACATTTAGTTTTAGTGAAGTGGGTGTGGCCTCTGTCACAGTTAGTCAATAAAGTAGGTGTGGCCTCTGTGGGTGTCGGTCTCAGTGAAGTGGGTGTGGCCTCTCTCACAATTCAGTTTAATGAACTGGGTGTGGCCTCTGTCACAGTTAGTTTCAATGAAGTAGGCGTGGCCTCTGTGGGTGTCGGTCTCAGTGAACTAGGTGGGGCGTCTGTTCCAGTCAGTTCCAGAGAACTAGGCGTGGTCTCTCTTACAGTTTCAGTGACATAGGTGTGGCCTCTGCCATGGTTAATTTCAATAAAGTAGGCGTGGCCTCTATATCTGTCAGTTTTAGTGACGTAGGCATGGCATCTCACATTCAGTTTCAGTGAAGTACCTGAAGTGAAGTCTCTGAAGGCCTCTCGCACATTGAGTCTCAATCAAGTAGGCATGGCCTCTGTCACATTCAGTCTGTGAGGTGGGCGGAGCCTCTGTAAGTGTCAGTCTTATAAGGTAATAAGAATGGTCTCTGGAGCTGTCATTCTTCATGAAGTCGGAGTGGTCTCTGTGGCTATCAGTCTCAATAGAGTAGGTGTGGCCTCTGGAGCTGGGTTCTGTGTCCTTTAACTCCAGAAAAGTAGGTGTGGCCTATGCATTTGTCAGTAATGGAAATGGAGTCATGACTTCTGAAGCTGTCAGTTATGGGAAATGAGGTGTGGCTTCTGTACCAATCAGTTACCCTTAAATCGTTCCAAGTTGTTAGCATACAGTACTAACTTCTTTGTTATAGACAAACACACCTCAGGTTACGTCATCTCTCAGTGTCAAATGCCACACTCAGTTACCGCCCCACCCCGTGTACAGAGTGTAATCAGGCATTGCGCAATGTGGCTGCATGCCTGGTTCACAGATGTATTGTGGGTAGATGTCCTGGTTAAGTTCTGGGGTGGAGTACGGAGCCCCATCTGCTTCTCGAGAGGACGTAAATGAGGAATATGTTGGGCACTCGGGGTAAGATTTCCACATAACACCGGCGTACATACACGGCTGGCACTGCGCTGACTCCGCCCTGTAGGGGGCTCCGTTACTCAATCCAGTCTCCATCTGATAGGTCAGGAGGTGAGAGGAAGAGTCAGTTTTGGAGAAATTTTGGTGGTCTTCTGGTGTAGGGGTGTGTTTTCCTATGAGGACAAGAGAACATGGTTGAAGCATCTACAAAGAAAGTTTCTGCAGTGATATGTGAAGTTTTTTTTACCTGGAGGATGTGGGCCGGTGTAGTCGGACATGAGGGCGGGGTTAACTGTGTAGGGCGTGGCTGAATCGGCTCTAGGGCGAACTGTTGTTCTTGGTACCAGCGGGTATTTCCTACTATAGCGTGAAGGACATAAGGAGTGTATCAGAGACGTGAAAGAGACAAAAGACAAAAAGCAGGACATATGGTGTCAACTGTTCAACTGTACTGTGTGTGTGTATGTGTGTGTGTGTTAAATGGTCATCACACCTCTGTGCGCAAGATATTCGAAGCATATCGTTGTCTTCATTACCACGGAAACCTTTAGCAAACGGATTGTTCTCAATCTTCAGCTGAGTGATCTAAAGGACAGGAAGATAGAAAATATGAATCCCCTGTCCATGTCTTTATCCATCCATGTCTTTGTGTGTATGTGTGCGTTTTCTCACTGTGTGGTTCTGGTAGGACGTGACGGCAATGAAGATGGTCTCAGGGAACGAGTGTGTGCAGAACACGGTGCTGGTGGAACCAAACCCGTTCTTCTCATCAGCCTTCACTATGTGTAGCCGCGGCTGGTATCTATGCATGGAGTTTAATATGATCTGTAACACACATTAACAGCGTTTACTCATCCTTCCATCCATCTCTTCAACCATCCATTGGCTATATTATGAACCCATCCATTGGTCCAACTATAGCATCTATCCATCTATGAATCTATCACCTAAATCATTCATCTACCAATTTATCTACCTCCTTGCCAATGATATTCTCATCCATTCATCCATATATCCATCCACTGATTACAACACTGATCTCTTAACAGATCTGTTTACAAGACAAGCCTTTATTTGTCACATATCACAGCTTGTAAGGGTCAGGGTCTTTAAGGGCCTCGCTCTAGGGGACATCAGCATGCATGGCATCGCCTGAACATCCAACCTTCTGATCAGTACCCCAGAGCCCTACCTATCTGAGCCACCACTGTCTTCAACCATCTACCTACACCATGTGATATTCAGTCAGGTGTTAAGTGACAGAAGGTCAGTCGTTGCTCAGCACTCACATGGCCGAAGGTGTCAAGGTGGTTGTTGGTCAATTTTAGTTTTTGGAAGGAGACAAGTTGTTTGGTCCAGTGAGCTCCAGGTGCGGGAGAGTCCGGATGAACATGCAGTTGACCCAGAATAGGTGGATCTGCTTTCCCACTCACTGACCTAAGAGAGAAAGAGAGAGAAAGAGAGAAGTGACTATGCATTGAGCCATTAATCTGTCCATAATTCTCTTAATTTACCTAAAGTATCTAATCCTTCATCCATCTACCTGTCCATCCATTCACTCATGTACACTATATTACCAAAGGTATTCGCTCACCTGCCTTCACACGCACATGAACTTGAACATCCAATTCTTAATCTGATTTAATATGATAATCTGGTTTAATATGATGGTGGCCCTTTGCAGCTATAACAGCTTCAACCGCTCTAGGAAGGCTTTACACAAGGTACGCAGTCATGTTGGAACAAGTGTGGGGTTGTTTTTCAGGCTTCAGCATACCAAGACATTTTGGACAATTTCATGCTCCCAACTTTGTGGGAATAGTTTGGGGACGGCCCCTTCCAGTTCCAACATGACTGTGCACCAGTGCACAAAGAAAGGTCCATAAAGACATGCATGAGTGAGTTTGTTGTGGAAGAACTTGAGTCCTGACCTTAACCTGATAGAACACCTTTGGGATGAATTAGAGCAGAGCCCTTCTCGTCCAACATCAGTGTCTGACCTCACAAATGCGCTTCTGGACAAATGCTCAAAAATTCCCATAAACACACTCCAAAACCTTGTGGAAAGCCTTCACAGAAGAGCTGAAGCTGTTTTGGCTGCAAAGGGGCGGGGCCAAGATCATATTAAACGCTATGGATTACAAATTGGATGTTACTCAAGTTCAATTGCATGTGAAGGCAGACGAGCCAATACTTTGGGACATATAGTGTATATCCAATTTTCCATCTACCCATCCATTCCGGCCCACAAATCTATCACATCCATTCATCCACTCTTTCATTTATCTATTTATCCACCTATTATTTATCTACAAAATGTTCATATTTAACATAATATCGCTGAAACATTTAATAGCATGATATCAATCCTCTACACTGGTTATCCATCTCAGGGAACTCAGGGAACATGTCTCTGGACTGTGGGAGGAAACCAGAGAACCTCCTCACACACTGTGGAGTACAAAAATATTAAGGTTATTTGAAAACCTCTATATCAGAAAAGGCTTCTGAGCAGAACTCATTTAGTAGCCTAAGAGCCCGGTTATCAAAAGAACCCTTAAGGAACCCCTGAAGGACCCTCGGACTCTATGACTTACCGTATCTTTATCTTACCATTTGTTATCGGCGTATTTGTAGCGGTGCTGATCAGCAGACACGACGTCCATCAGCAGGATGTATTTAGTTTGGGGGTTCAGACCACTCACCTTCACTCTGTAACTCGGGAACATTCGCCTGTTCAAAGAGATTATCAATGAAATAATGTTATTCTAACACCGTGGCTGTTACTTAAACACAGTTTCTACACCAGGTGTGCCTTTAACGTGAAGATGAAGACAACAATCACCCTTCATACATAATCTGTTTATGTAATAAAATGATCACTTTCAAATATGTTTAAGAAAAAGAAGTAAACTAAACAAACTAACAGAAACAAACAGAACATTCTTGTTTGCTCACCGGCCCGCCTTGGTGATGATCATTTCCGTGGTGACGTCATGAAACTTCCTCCACAGCTCTCGCTCGTGCAGGTGAACTCTGACGCCCTCCATGCCCTGCACACCCACACGCATTATGACATGATATTAGATATTCTAATAGATTCCATCCATTTTCTATACCATTAGTAGCAACTCTATTCTTACACCATTCCATCATTCCCATTAATTTCCTCATTCTCATCCTCCAGTCCTCCAATATATGGATCATTCACACATTGATCCCTATATTTATCCAGTAATTCCCAATAAATCCACCAATTTATCCATTCTTTTACATATTGATAATTTTATCTACCCATTAATTCCATATGCAGCCATCTATCCATTCGTTCATTAATCTATCTCTATCCACCCATCCATCCATCAATTCATATATCTGGCTAGTAATTCTCCATCCAATTATATACTGTATCTATCCATCTGTCATCCATGCATCCATCCACCCATCCATCAATTCATCTATACGTACATCCACCGACTCATCCATTCATTCACATCTTGATCCCTAAATTATATTCATTAATTCCCCATGCAACCACCCATCTATCCATCCATCCATCCATAACATCCATTAACCTATATATCAACCGTCATCCTTCCATTAGTATATCAATCGACTCAACCACTTATTCACGTATCGATCTCTTTATCTACTCATACATTCATTCATCAATCTGTCGACATCATCCATCCATCCATTTATTATTTATAATTAAATGTTCTATTATATAACTAGATACAATCCATAAATGCAACAATCCAAAACGATTTAACTGTTTTCGTGCGATGTTCTCTAATAATAATAATAATAATAATAAAAATCAACAATGCAATTTCTTTTTCTTCTTCTTTGTATTATAAATCTGATTATCTGCTGGCTCAGGTTTGTTCTAATAAAACAAGAGAAAGAAAAAAAAAGGCAAAGATTTTTGCTGGTGTTGCCGACAGCGAGGTCACACTCTGTCTGAGTAAACGCCATGTTTTTTATGTCTGCAGTGTAACAGTTTATTCATATTCGAAAAACATTTTACTGATTTATATTTATTTATTGAACTGAAGTTATTATTTAATTATTTCTTTTCAAGGTAACTGTTGCTGAAAATTTTAATTCAGATTTTCTAAAATAATGAATAAAGAAATAAATAATATATTAAGTTCTGAAAAGACAGAAAAATACTTTAACTCGTCAGTTTCAGTCAACAGATCAGCAGTCAATTTAAATTTAAAGATCAAATCAGAACAACTGAAAGGTCCAAAGAAGGTAAAAATGTTACACTTCCACTGATTTATTTCCCCCCTCTTTCTTTTTGAGGTGGATGTGTAATATATTAATGATTAAATTCAACTGAGAACTAGATGTCTCGATGTTTTATAAAAACAGGTCTGTGTTTTTGGCTTATTTATCCTTTTTTCTTTTTTTTACAGAAACTATAGACGCCGCTGCACACTGATTTAGTTCTGACTGTAATTAATATTAGCACAAGTTTAAGTGAAAGTCTACGGAGAAACTCCTGATAATGAAAAGGTCTTATCTGTATTGTACTCTTTATCGTCCTGAAGTAAAGCTTCAGTAAAGTTTGGAAAAGTGCTAATGTCGTATGTCATAGAGGAACCGGTTCTGGTTCCTTATAGAAACCGCGAGTGGATGTCGTGCTACAGAGAAGCAGATCGAACTTTCCTCTTCTTCACTCTTTCACAGCACCAGAGCAAAATCAACACACTGATTAGGGAAATAAAGGTGTTTTTTAGTGTCATTGTGATTCTTTAATATAACTTTATTTAATTTCACACTTACCTTTTCTCTCTCCATGGCATGACGGGCGCTCAGCTCCTCGGCCTTAAGAAAATTCCTCCACAGTATAAAAATTCCATTCTCTTCATCTTCTCTCTGTGCTTTCTGCTCTTTTTATCAGCACTCATCCCGCCCCTCTTCCTTTCACTCCGCCTCCTCTATTATTCGTCTGTTCTGCCCATTGAGTGTGCACTCGTTTCCCCTTTAACTAGGAATAACTAGAGGGAACTAAAAGTAACTAAACAAAACTAATAATAACTAAAAAAAAAAAAATGTAAGTAACTATGTGTAACTAGCGGCACCTAAGAATAAATAAAGGTACCTTAGGTTAGCTAAAGGAAGCTAAGAGTGACCTTATGTAACATAAAATAAATAAGCGTCTGTAGAGGAAGGTAAAAGTAAACAAGTATAACTAGAGATAACTAAGGATAACTAGAGAAAGCTAAAATAAATAGGGTTCTAGTTTACCTTACCTGGAAAACAAAACAATTACAAGAAACAAAGTAAATAGGGTAAGTAGAGGAAAGTAAACATAATTATAGTTAACATGTTAACAAAAAAGGTAATTAAGGGCAACTAGAGGAAGCTGAACATAACTAAGGATAACTAGAAGTAACAAAGGGCAGCCAGAAGTAACTAACATAACTAGAAAAAAAACTAACAATAGTTAATAAGGATCTAGAGGAACTGATGGTAACTAGAGGGAACTAAAAGTGAATGTAATTTAAGGTAACAAGTTATCCAAGGATAGCTTAGATAGAGGTAACTAGTTACTAGCGGTAACTATATATAAGGGTAACTTAATGTGAGAGTTTGTCTCTTTATCGCTTTTATAAATAAACTTATCAAACTTTTCTGTCACAAATAAACATCTCTCTCTCTCTCTCTCAGACACAGGTGCATGCACACACACACACACACACACACACACACACCACACACACTTGAACCCAGGTTTCTATAAATAGTGAAGTGGGAGATAAAGTTTAAGTCCTGTTCAGATAAGTGCCATGAGCTCGAGCCTGTCAGGAACCCAGTGTAAAGTGTACAAACAACTGCGCGCACACACACACACACACACACACACCATTCTACATCAGTAACACCACACACACACACACACACACACACACAGAGATAACTATTATTCCAGCAGTT
>JAOVVB010000031.1:14781452-14797568 GCA_028570985.1 Heterobranchus longifilis | reverse complement strand
TCAACAGGGAACCCATCCTCATCTGGGTGATAACGGATAGCAGGGATTGATCTGCACTCATACTGTGTGTTAGGAGGTTCTATATAACAGATGATGTGTTTAAGGTAATATGGAGTTGAGTTTTTCTTATTGGAGGCTCAGTCCCCAGTCTCCAAACGCATCCCAAGCAGATCACACAAGGCCTCCATGCGACAAGAAGAAGAGTTGAGAAGAGAACGGTTAGGTATGGTTACAGTAAGATAATGTATCAAATGAATGTATATTTAGTAAAGAGCGCAAGTAGGGACTCTGGCAGGACTAACTATAACAGCATGACTAAAAGGAAGAGGAAGAAGGAAACCTAAATGAAGGCTCCCTGTCAAGTAAAGCAACCAGTCACTCCACCTCAAGTCGGGTAATGATCGGACTGCCTGCTTCGCGTCAGGAACCCCTTTAATGGCCCAAACATATAGCAATGTCTTGGACTGAGGTCAGGACTGTACAGGGAATGTAGCAATAACTCCCAGCCGAGTTCCTTTAACGTGCAAGTGGTTCTGGTGAATGATTGTGTGTGAAGTTTCCAAGACAGATGCGTTTCTACTGCAAGTCGGTGACAAGTTATCCGTAGATTTTCCACTCTCTGAATGTTCATGGGAACGACTGCATTGTGAGCCACCTCGGCCGGGATTGTCATTCACGGACGTACGGCCTTCATTAAAACGCTGTTCAGATGTTTTACTGCAGCTAATGATGGTCTCATCACCAAACTGTGCTTGAAGTCTTCTGTAAATGACAATAAATCGCTTTTACTCCTTCATTCACCAGTCCTGTTTTGACTTGAACGCCCCTTGTTTAACCAAAGCCCCACCAAATTATCTAAAGATAACAGCACTGTCTGTTGTTGCCAAACATTATGCATGTGTGTATGATGTGACCATATAGATTACTGGAGTGAGAGCGATCAGGAAGAGGTCGATGGATCCATGACGCTCAAACAGGAGTCGACTTACCACTGCAATCCTGCCGTGAGTCCCCTCTCTCTGTCTCTCTCTGTCTCACAGTACTGCATGCAAGTCCTTATATAATCAGCGTTCTTCATTTCTAATCAATACATACCGACCTTGAGTCTTGTTGTTAGATCTATACAACCATGACTTGTATTTTAATTTGTATTTTATTTTAAACCATTACTCTATCATTTATATACAGTATTATTAGTACCCTGAAACAGTCCTGATGGAAAAGGAGCTCTTCTACTCTCTCTCTCTCTCTCTCTCTCTCTCTCTCTCTGAGACGAGACACCACTAACATCGTCACACCTGACCTTGAACATAATAAGTGGAATATAAATATGAGACCTTGATTTTTTTTTTTCAATTTAGCTGCAACACTCTAACAAAAGAATCCAAAAAGTCCCTTAAAATCCCCTAATTGTTCTTTTTTTTTAAATCTCTTACACTGTCAGTATTTACCGCTTTGTCGTTTTAAGCCGAGACCGTGAGCGAGCCCTGTATAGTTCAGGACTAGAACACAGTTTGCTGTAGTTGTGGTTGTGGTTTCCTGTGCACGCAGCCTCTGTAAAATAATTGTGCAGCTCTTGCTAACAGCTCACTGACTCCTCTATGGATTAATTCTGCTAATAGTTTATTGATTTCGATACCGATTCTTTATATCTCTAGACGAGCTCGTCCAGCGCGTTTGGAGAGCGCCATTTCTCCAGTGGCTCCACCTTCTCACACTCGTCTGCCGAGGACTCGCACTCATCCTGTCGCTCCACTCATCGCGAGCGCGAGCGCCGCTCCTGGCAGGACTTGATCGAGACCCCAGTGGGCTCTTCAGGGCTTCACTACCTCCAGACGGGCACAGGAGGGGACGGACGCGTCCCCATCTCTCCTGAGAGGCTACGACAGGCGACGTTGCCTGCCAGGCGCCGGCGCCCGCCCCGACACGACGGGCCATTCCCGCTGACGGACAGCGAGGAGCCCCGTCCACGTGGCCATGCCCATAAACAGAGGAGTCAGAGCCTCCCGCGGCACCGCTCGCACGGCACGCTGTGCCCCCGCACCCGGCTTCATGAGGAACAGGAGGAGGACGAGGAGGAAGACGAGGAGGAGAGTGTGTGCGAGGTCCGGCAGCGGGTGTGCGACGCTCCGAAGCGTGTGTCTGATGAACCGGACCCTCTGGAAGAGCTGTATCGCTCTCTGGAGCAGGCCAGCGTGTCCGCGTTCGGACACCAGCGACCCTCCACGCGGCAGGAGTTCCGCCGCTCGTTCGTCAAGCGCTGCAACGACCCGGCCACTAACGAAAAACTCCACCGCATCCGGGCGCTCCGCTCCACGCTGAAGGTACAGGAAAAGAGGAAAGACAGAAGGAAAACATACCACATTCCGAAACGTTTGTAGAGCTGATTTTTTATTCTGTTCTGTTTTTCTCAGGCTAAAGAAGGCGACCTGTCTGTGATTGGTCAGTTGCTGGATGACCCCTGTCTGACCTCTCGCAAATTCCGCGAGTGGAAGCAGAGGAACCAAGAGCTCTTCCTGGATATCTGCGAGTTTAGCTCCACCCCTCTGGAACTGCCTGCTGAACCCGGCGACCTTTCACCCCTGTCTCCGACACTGCTCATGCACACACACTCCTTTATAGAGACACATGTCTGAAACACACACACGCACACCGATAGACGCGTACAGACTCTCAGCAGGTGTGTCTGCAACAAACTCAAAGGTAAAGACATACACTGGGACAGAAGACGGCATGTAAACGAAACACTGTGGCCCCTCCTCTTCCCTCTGATTGGTTATCTGACCTTTAACTGACAGCTGACTGAGCCACTGTAAGAGAACTGTTGTTTTTATGTTTTTTTTTTCTTTTGTTTTTTATTGTTTTTTTGTGAAGATTGCAGAAGACATCATGTCCTGGACAAACACACTGCTTCTTCTTTCGTCAGACGGATTCGCAGTCGTCGCGCTCATGATGTGTGTTAATCACTGCTCACACACGCGCCCGAAAGGATCGATTTAAATCGAACATACACATTTACACCAGACGTCATCTGAGACATGTTGTTTAAGTGTCTGAGGCTAACGTAGCTAATAAGTAATAGAAGCTTGCTAGTCAGTCAGAACCTCAACGCAAAGTAGCTTCTGAACACCACTAGCCTACAGTGTCTTCTTAGCCAGCTTAACGTAGCCAGCTAACAAACTAAGGCTACGTACTGTAGCAGTTCAGCAACTCAAAAGGGATCCAAATAAACAAGCTACGTATACTGAGGAGAAATATTTGTCGCATTTCACTCCACAAAGTCACTATCAGGCGGAATCATAATATACAAGAAACAGAATAATCTTTAGGCCACGCCCCCTGCTAAATAGTAGCTTAAAGCTTAATGCTAGTTAAAGCTTACTATGAACTGTTAGCTACATTAGCCTGTGAAGTAGCGACCCTCAGATACCTGGACTACATTCGGTGTAAATTGTGCACATTTGATAATTTTTTTTTTTCATCGTACTTCTCAAAGCGTCCGTCTGATCGTATCATCTCCAGGATCTAAAGACGGCTTTCGTTTTTTTTTTCTCGTCTCTTTTTCCTGCCAGAGTTTTTTTTTTTATTGTTTTCTCGGGACTCGTTTGTTTGTTTACTCGTTTCTCCCTTCCCTCGGGATGCTGCAGGACGAGCGCTCATGTAGCCATGGGCAACGGGCTTCACTCTGTTACCAAGCAACACCGCCCTACTGTGTTAACTCTCAGAGCATGCAAGAGAATGTATGTGAGTGTGTGTGTGTGTGTGTGTGTGTGTGTGTGTGAGAAACTTGAGAGAGACTTAGAGAAGACTGATGAGACTGATGCACTTCCTGTAGGAACGGCAGCCTACGTTGTGTCTGTAATCAAACTTGGGTTCTTTAGAGTATTTAGAACATAGCTGACCTCCTGCATGGTTTAAAAGTTATTAATCTACGCTGAATGAGCTGATGAAGAGTCTGTATATAAGAGAAATATCCTTTGCCTAGCTGCATCCTCTGTTCAAAACTGTGAACTTTTAATTGTGAATGCAATCTTCTGGCACTGCAAAGACAGAAGCTTTCTAATTTTCTTTTCTAAAAAAAAAAAAAAAGAAACACAAAAGACTTAAGCTTTGCTTCTCTGGTATTCTGACTGTTTTCGCTTGGGGGCAGCTGGTTATTACCTCTTATGCTTTTAGTTTATATTCAGGTTAAGAATGTTGCGTTTTTTTTAAATAGATTTTGTCTTTCCTTCAACTCTGGTTCTAGAATTTTTAGATAATTTCACTCCAATGTTCAAAGATTCCAGGATTTTATTGAAATTTTTCTAAACAATTCAATGATTCTTAAATTTCTAGAAAATTCCCAAACCGAGTTCAAAGTCTGAGGTTTCTATAGATGTTGGAATATGCCAGGATTTTAAGGTCAAAGTTCAAGGATTCAAAATTATTTTGGAAATTTTTAGTTGATTTAATTTTTTTTTTAGAAGCTTCCCAAACAGTGTGTTCAATTTGTAGAAAATTCCTGAACTTTCAGTTAAAAATCCAAGAATTACTGAGTTGTTAGAAAAGTCCAGAAATTAAAGTTCAAGGATTCTACTTTTTTTTTTTTTTTTATTCTGGAGTTTTAAATTAAACAATATGTATTTTTAGTAGCTTCCCAAACAGAATTTAGAATAGAAAAGAATTCAAAAGTTGTTCGAAAATACCAGAATGCTGATTTGAAAGGCCAAAAATTTGAAATCCTTTTAGACAATTCCATAATTGTGGTTTTAATATTTTTGAAAAAAACAACAACTTTGTTTTAAGTGTAAGGATTCTTAAACTTCTAGAAACACCACAAACCATGAATTCAAAGTCTAGGGATTAAAGAATATGCAAATAATTGTTGACTTTTTTATTTTAAAATCCTTTTAAACACTTTTATAAACTTTCTTTCTTTTTTTTTCTTTTTTTTTTTTTTAAAATAAAATTCTCAAATATAACTGTAAGTCCAACATCCCGGAATTCTAAAATTGTTAGGAAAAATCAAAAATTCACAAATTTAAATGTTAAAAAATAATCCAGAAGTTTGAGTTAAGCGTTTAAGCATTCTAATTATTTTTGGAAAAATTCTTGAACTCTGAGGTTAAAGTCCAATGATTCTTAATTTTTTTTTTATACAATTTCCAAACTGTAAGTTCAAAGACTTTATAGAAATCCTTAATTTGTAGTTTAAAATCAAAGGATTGTAATTTCTTTTAATTAAATGAAGTCCAAAGATTCAAAAATTGTTCAAAAATTCCATAATTCTAATTTAATTATCCACATACGTCTTTTAAACATTTTTTAAAAATTCTGGAACCCTGAGTTGAATGTCCAAGGATTGTAGAATTTTTTTCAGTTGAATTTATTATTGTTAGCCTTTTTTTTTTCCACCAACCTGGAGCCGAAGCTGTTTGAAGATCTGAACTTCTCCACTGTGTCATGCGCTGTCTTGTTAACATCATGCTGTAATCACAGAGCTGTACATTTACATAATGATCCATGTCAAGAATATAGCAGCTTTTCATTGTTTAAGTATTAAAAATCGAGATCCAGGTGCTGTCGTGGGAGTGTGACGGCTACACAGCTTGTTCACTAATCGTTCTTTTTAAGAAATGAATTTGAAGTGATTCAAATTCAAAGAACTCCTTAAAAAAATGAGTCAAACTTGAGTTTTAATTCACTTGATTCTCTCGTGGTTTCATGCTATTACACAATACGAGGGCTGTACTGAAAGTAATGCAAAAGTGTTCATAGCTTTATTGTTAACTGACACAGGTGATTCAAATTGCATGTGTTGGTAGAGAAACTCTTTCTCTACACCAAGGTACGACTCAGCGTAGTCTCCACCCCAAGCCAGACATTCGTGCCATCTTTGAACCCAACTCTCCAACCCTATTGGAATTTCCCCTTTGTAGCAGTTGATGGTTTGTCTTCAATACTGGTCTCCGCTTCTTAAAACTCCTTCATCCGCCTGCGGCAGCTCCGTAGACGTTACGTAGTGCTGCAGGAGACCATCGGCGTTCGTCAAAGCCCTCATATTTGTATTATAATCCATTCAGTGAACGTTGTACAGGATTGTTTGAGACTAACTCTGGCTCTGGCAAAATGTTGGTGGAAAAATACCATCTGTGTGTATCAGTACTGTCCTTAACACTCTCTGTGATTTTTCTATTCCGAGCATAACACGTACATCACACCAGCGTCACTCGCCACAATAGAGTGCAGTCCAGTTTATCTGAGTCATATTCGCTTGTATGTGAATTAGCAGACTTGCTAACTACATGTACAGTCGTCCAAATGAGAAATATTTCATTATCACATAGCTCTTTTTATTTTTATTATTTTTTTAAATGCACGTGGACTGGAGTGCGTTAAAAACAGTACTGAATGTTGTGTTAAGCCTAAGCTCTGCTGAAACGTGTATGGTTTTTGTTTTGGTTGAGTTGATCTGAGGGGAAAAGTCTACAGTCTGTCCTCGCTCGAGGCCACATCAGCGTTGTGTGAAATCTATTTACTGATGTGTTTTTACGCTTCACGCAGCTTTTCCTCATAGTGTTCTATTGTATTCGCTTTACATTACCGCGTGAACGGAACGGCTGCGGGGACGTAACCTGAATCGAGTCGAATGTAATTATTTTTAACGGTGTAAATTGTACAGATTATCGAACAACTAAACACAAAAACACACACACATGCAGACTTTCAGTCCTTTGCGTTTCTGTGGTGTGGAATGTCCTCATATTATAAACTCCACTGTGGACCGAATTTATAGCATCTCCAGCATCATATGTAAGAACACATATATACATGTGTGGGTGTGTGTGTGTGTGTGTGTGTGTGTGTCCGTTCTCCTGGGCTTCACTGTGGTTTAGGGCACTTATTTCCCGCCCTGCTCTCCGCCCTGCTGAGTGAAGTGGAAGTTGCACTGAGACTTCTCCATCAGAAAGCGCTGCTCTTTTCTTTCTGCACTCCAGAACTCTTCGTGTCACTCCAGTGTCACTGCAGGCTCGCCCTCCTATTTTTTTTCTCTTCCTTATATACACACACATATATAAATATATATACTGTATATGATAAAGATTGTTAAATGAAAAAGAGGAATAAACGAAAATCTCTGCACTTATTAGGTTGTGTTGTGATTCGTGTCATTTTGACCTCAGTCGGCTCCCAGAGTTTGGGCCCCTCTTTTGACCCTATTGGCTTTCCTTGTTTGTTTCTGATTCTCCTATTGTACGATGTCCTAATTCAACGGCTAGTTTTGCCTTAGTTTATGGATTCGTTTTAAAAGTGCTTCAAGCCAGTAAGATTTAGGAAAGTGAAATGAGTTTCACAAAATGTTCATTATGTTTGTGTGAGCCTGAAATAAGAAATTCGAACTTGGCTGGATATAAATTCATTGACCATTTAAAGCAGATAAATATATACATATATCCTTATATATGAATTTAAACGTATTTAACTTGAAGTTTATAATGAACATTGCTTTATTAGGTATACAGTATATGGTATTGATTTCAGTTCATTTGTACACTTACTTTTATATCATCACACCACCTAGTGGCTATGACTTGAACTCTCTGTGTGTGTGTGTATATATATATAAACAGAAATTCTGTTTGTTTATATGGACAGGCGGTGTTTGCGTGTTTGCGCAGACAGTTCCGTCAGGACAGGCGTGTCACAGGCATTCCGCACCGGAATGTGAGCAGCGTCGTCCACGGCGAAAATGTGATTGCCGGTGGTCGTTGATTGTGTGTTTGCACAGATAATCCCATCACAGGCATTTCACAGACACGTTCCTCACCTAATTTAACAGTAGGCAGCATCACTATCAGCCTTATGTCATTCTGTAAGCATCACAGCCGCTGTGACAATAGAGAAACCGGGTACATCAGGTCGAGCTGATCAGACTGTGATGCCTCTACGGCAACAGCACATGCGACAGGCGCAAAACACTGGGGTAGCGTGGGAAGCAGCAGGGAGTTGGCCGCACACTCCATTCGCAGGTAAAGGTGGCATGTAGCCGCGGGCTACCCTCTTGTATTGTAATAAACCTAAAAACCCAGTTTGATCAGATTTAATACAAAAATATACCTTTATTGATAATATAAATAAAGGTATATTTTTGTATTCAATTTTTGTATTCAATTTGTATTAAAGTCCCAAGCCCGGATAAAATGGGAGGGTTGTGTCAGGAAGGGCATCCGGCGTAAAAACCTGTGCCAAGTTGTAGTGCGGACTGGAAATTCCGCTGTGGCGACCCCATGTCGGGAGCAGCCGAAAGACCAACAACAACATTGTTAATCTAAATAAATTCACGAAAACTGCTGGACTCCTCAGACATACAAGATGAGACGCGATGAGATGAGATGAGTAGGGGCAGTGAGTTGACTGCATACTCCATTTGCAGGTAATGTTAGCACGCGAGTGTCAGGATCTGAGCCTAATTGATTGATGTGAACATATCCAGAGAATCCCACAGATGTATAGCATGTCTCTGCATGCTGTACACTGTACAGTTTCCATTCACTGGTGCTAAGAGTGATCCAGTATGACAACGTTTCTGTGAGATCTAAAAATCCAGCTCCATGAAGACATAGAGTGTTAAAAGTGTGTTAGAGTGGAAGAACTCGAACCCTGCCTGAACTGAAACCCGCTGAATCTCATGACTCTCATGTTCGTGTTCACGGGATGAACTGGAACTGGAGCCACCCGGACATCCGGACATCTGCGGCTGAGCTCGCTAATGCAGCCGAATGAACACAAATCCCCAGAAAATCTAGTGTAAAGCCTTCCTAGAAGAACGGATATAATGAGTATAACAGCGGAAGGGGAATAAATCTGTCCTGAAGAGTCCTGTCCATCAGGGACATGTGGGGGGTGGTGATGGTAATGGGGGTGCACAAACTTTTGGTCTACAGAATAGTTTTCTATTACAGAATTTGTAATGAAAATAAAACACGTTCACGGTTGAAGAGTTTGTAGAAATAGTTTTAGGGTTAAAGTTATAAATAATCTGCTGATCTTTAATCAATGCTATTATTATTATTACTATTATTTCAGGTTGAAGCCCACGTACATGTCTGTCTGTCAGAATCTGACTGGACAGACAGACAGACAGACAGACAGACAGTAATTTTTATGAGACTCTGATGGATGAAACATAACGATATGATTGTAAGAGTTCTGATGTACAAACGTTTCTTTTATTTATATGGACGTATGAACTCCAGTGAAACAGAACACAGTACATTTAAAGACCAGTTTATTTTTTTATTTGTTTTTAATACATTTCAATTAGAAAACATTTTCCTGTTGCAGTTATTCTGCCCCCTCCACACTTCACACTCTTCAGCTCTCACTGAGGGTCTGTGAAACGACGCCATATTGGATCCTGAGATTTACGTTTCGCGTTTCCGCTCCGCTCTGACCGCTCCGGGCTTCCGTACTCAGAGTGACAGGAGGCGCCATGGTGGCCAAGGTGAGAGTTTAACCCGCACTAAAGTTCTCTTTAGGGTTTCTTTTAACAATAATAAACAACACAGGCATAAAATAGAAACAAATATCAGCTGGAAAGCATGAATTGTTACTTGCGTGTGCGTTTATTCGGCGCGCGTTTAGTTGTTTTAATCAGTCGCACATGTGATTCTGTCTCTCTTCAGTTGATTAAAATAAACAGTCGAACGCGGTCCACATCACGTGACACAGAAACAGTAACGAATTCATTAATGTCACGTGTCTCTTAGAATTAACATCTGTTATTTAATTAGTGATCCGTAAAGTAAGTAATGTGTAAGATTCAGGATTTTATTGGGGGAATTTTACATTTAGACATTTATATTTAATGAAATATTTTTACAATTAATTTGGACTCTTACAATAGCTTTTTTTTTTTTTTTTTTTGTAAAATTGCATGTTCTTGTTTCTTTTTTTTTGCTATAGTTACTGATATGAAATGTTAGCATACTTTTTATAATAATGGAATAATTTAATGGAAAAAAAACTTTTTATTGTTGCCTTCACCAACAATTAGTTTTTTTTAAGTAATTATGCATATTTTAGTAATTTTTAAATTTTTTTTGCTACTTTGATATGAAATGTTATATTTTTTAATCCAGTTTTTACTTATTAACTTATTTAATGTGATATATCTGTTTTAAAAAGTGTACTTTGATCTGACAAAGTTTATTTGTATTTATTTTTTAAGTTAATATGCATGTCCTTATTTGTTTTAGTTTTTTTTACTTGTACTGAAAGAATATGTAAATATCTTTTATATCTTATTAACTTCATGAATTGTTATTTTATTTATTTATTTGTTTATAATTTTATTTTAAAGGTACACCTTGGATTTTATTTTTAAAGTAAATATACATGACCTTGTTTTTTTTTTTAAACCTTTTGCTGTACTAACATTATTATTTTTTAAATAGTGATTTTTTTTTTTATTTATTCAGAGGCATTTTCATACATGGAGAAACACAAACAAAAATAGCAATTAGGAAAAGTTTGCACACCCTTTTATCCAAACTAAAGCCAGAGTTTATTATTTTAGATTTTTCATAATTTTTGAGTAATTAAAAAAAAATAATAATTTAATTGATGTTGCCGTGAACAAGAGGTTCACCTCGTTATTTTAGAAGTTAGACGTTACTTGTTGAATGAAACAGTTTAGTTTTACATTTAAAACTATGTGTTAAAATATGGGGTTATAAATCTATTTGTATTGGACATAACATTTTCTAAACACCACAAGGTTTTCTGAGACATTGAATAAAGTCTCTTTCGTCTGTGGTAAGCTGTGGAGCTGCTCTGGGAACAACAGCATTGTTGAAACAGTGATTTATGAGATAAGAACACTGTGTGTATGTGTGTGTGTGTGTGTGTGTGTGTTTAATCCTGAGGTGGTGAAGTTGGCTGCGGTGCCGGCTGCTCTGGGATTGGCCTCGCTCCGAGTTTATGCCACGACTGAGAAGAAGACAGATGGACAGATTTCACCACGAGACGTGAGACAATCTGATGCACGCACACAAACACACATTATCCTCCTCCATTACCGTGATGGAGCAGATTCTCCATATTTTATCTCACAGAACTTCCTTTTCTGTAGTTGTGCATTTACAGCGCAGAGGCTCCAGCGCTCCGATATGTGGAGGAGAAACCGGGTCGTCTGCAGACTAACATCGGGCTGATGAGAGCGGGGCTTCAATCGTACACCCGAGCCGTGCAGGTGAACACCACGCTGGGGGGCGATAGCGGCGTAATAAACACCTGTCATCAGTCTCCAGATTCATAAACGATAACGGCATGTTCATGAGTCATGGATGTGTGTTTTGCTGATAAATATAATTACCGCATGTACAGTATGTAAAGTCTCTAATTCTACTGTAAAACATCCACGCAACTTTTAATTTGGCAGTTTGAAGGTAGAACAGACTTCCTGTTTAAATCCGGTACCACATTTAAGGTTTAAGTGTGTTGTTTTTTTTTGTTAATTCTAATATATATGTATTTATTTTTTATTTATTTATTTGTTTTTATACAGAATACTTGCACCTCAGTCAAAGTCGGCGCCGTATCCTTATACCAGACCGGACAGGGTGAGAGTCCTATTTATTTCTTTTTTTCTACAAGTATATGGGAGTTCTTAGAAGGTTTCGCTTCTGATTCTTGATCTCTCTGTGACGTCAGACACGTATAATTTCCTGAGGGACCCGCCCCCTGGCTTCCTGCCCAGAGTCGGGGTAATCACCTTGTCTGGATTGGCTGGCCTCGTCCTGGCACGCAAGGGTAAGTTATACACAGGAAGAAAAAAAAAGATGCAAAAAGATTTGCTTTCTCTATTTAATTTTTTCCCCTCACGCCGTCATCATGCTTACGGTGCTGGTTTCAGGCTCCCGGCTAAAGAGAATCGCCGTTCCTCTGGCGTTGACGGCCGTCGGTGCTGCCGTGTGCTACCCGACTCACAGTGTCCGAGTTTTAAAGGTAGCATGCTGTAGGTTCATTATCAGGACGCATTCGCTGTTTTGAAACTGTTCCCTCTAACTGTGACTGTGACCTCATCTTTATCTGTAGGTGACGGGTAAAAAAGTGTACGGTGCAGGTTCTTTGGTTGCGTCCGTGCTCAGATCCAAACCCAAAGAGAAAGGTGTTGTTCCTGATGCGAGTCCAGAGGTATTTGATGTGTGTACATGTGCATACAAACATGCTAGGGTTAATATGTAAAGATATACAATATTACCAAAAGTATTCGCTCTCCTGCATTCACATGTGTATGAACTTGAGTAACATCCAATTCTTAATCCATAGGGATTAACATGATGTTGGTCCTTTGCTTTGTGCACTGGTGCGCAGTCATATTGGAACTGGTGTGGGGTTGTTTTTCAGGAGTTGGGCACGGCCCCTTACTTCCAGTGAAAGGAACTCTTAATGCTTTAGCACACCAAGACATTTTGGACAATATCATGCTCCCAACTTTGTGGGAACGGTTTGGGGACGGCCCCTTCCAGTTCCAACATGACTGCCATTGCACAAAGTAAGGTCCATAAAGACATGGATGAGCGAGTTTGGTGTAAAAGAACTCGACTGGCCTGCATAGAGTCCTGACCTCAACCCGATAGAACACCTTTGGGATGAATTAGGGCGGAGACTTCTCATAAACACATTCCCATTTAGGCATTTGGCAGGTGCCCTTATCCAGAGCGACTTACCTCATTACACATCTGAGCAATTGAGGGTTAAGAGTCTTGTTCAAGGAACCAACAGAGACAACTTAATGGTCATGGGATTTGAACCTAGGAACTTCCGAACCGTAGTCCAATGCCTTAACCACTGCCTTTACCCCTGACTAAACACACTCCTAAACCTTGTGGAAAGCCTGTTATATAGTCTGTCTTGTTTCTTCAATGCAGGATGCATCAAACAAGGTTGTCCCTCGGCCTGATGAACTACCAGAAAAGGTAACTTCCTTGCCAGGGGTCGAGTCTTCATCAGAGGATTTCTCTGGTACAGAAGTAGTTGCCCCCGAGTCAGGGAGTTCCTCGACTATAGATGCTGTTGCCCCTTTCACAGGAGTCGCCTTACTGCCCAAGGTCCTTGAAAAGGAGGGTACCCTGGCAACAGAGGTTACAAATCTACCTCACGTTGCTATAGAAGAGTCTGGTCCTGTGTCTGAGGATTCAACAGCTGTCAGCGTTGCCTCAGCAGGAGAACCTGGGGCAACTCCAGGTGTTGGAGAATTCCCTTCATCAGAAATGACTCGACCTGAGGCTGTGATGGAGGTTTCTCTCTCAGAAAGTCCTGCAGCTGTAGACATGCCTTCTGAAGTTGTGGAAAATGTACCCGAGTCTGCTGCCCCGCTGACCAAAGCTTCTCACTTGGTTAAAGACGAAACCACAACTCGTCCACTTGCTGTAAACGAAACCACACCTCATACCCCTGTTGTAGAGGAGGCTTTACCACCATCAGCTAATGACGTCACATGTCCTCCAGTAAACGGTGAGGCTCTTTTTCTGTTGTGAAAATAAACACACCCTCCTACACTTCTTTAGACAGGGCAACTTATCGAGAACATTACAGCTTACTTCATGCTGAGAAAAGACACACCTAGGGGTTTATTTTATTATTTTTTTTTATTTTACCTTAATGGTCCTGGTAACATGTATCATACAGAAAGGCCTGGGAACGTTCTTCGTTTTGATGATTGTGATTATGTACAGTTGGGGCCATAAGTATTTGGACAGCATGCATTTAAAAAACCCAAATGAAAAGCTAACAGTTTGGACTGTTCTCTATGTTAACAGTCCTGTAGGTTTTCCAGCATCTATAACTGAATATGAGCAGGAAGTAAAGCAGTCCATCCTGCTCGGTCTATCAGCAGTCACATCTTGAATAAGCACCAGTGAGCCGGTTCCGTTAGCAGCCATGTGTACGGTGGCTGAGAAGTGCAAAACCGGAAACAAAATCAATTTAAAAACAAAATAAACCTGAAAACAAAATGAGAAAACACAATGACAATTCAGTCAAACTGGAAAAGGTAGGTGTGGTTTGCGAATTAAAATTCTAATCGCTGATTGGTCGAGACCCCTGTCACTCGAGACGTACAGGAAGTACTGCAGCCTCACGTACGTTAACGCTGCGTTCCATTCCGAAGTGTACTTCACAGGGTGCTCCCTACTCCCTGCTCCGTTCAGGGTACTTCAGGCTGATCAGAACGCACCTTTAAATGCCGTGAGGCTGCAGGACTTCTTGTGTACATTGAGTGACAGATTTCTCGTCCAATCAGCGATAAGAATTTCATTCACAAACTCTACCTACATTTTCCGATTTGACAGAATTGTCGTCGTTTTCTTTTTTGGTATTTTGTTCCTGGATGTTATTTTGTTTTCGGGTTTTTTTTTTATTTTGTCTTTAGTTTTTGCTTTTTGTTTTGGGTTTTATTTTGTTTTTGTTGTTACTCGGGCCATAGCGCCGCCTCGATCACGTTTAACGATGACGTGGGTACGCTGTGTAACACGAGCCCTTCCTTTCCTTCTCCACACTCTTTCTTTCTGTTATTTTTGTAGAAGTTCATCCTCCGTGAGAACCGAAATTCTAGATATTGAAGGGTTTTTCTTCACTAATGAAAGAACATTATAACTATTCAGTTTGCTTTGCATGTTGAGATTTCCAGTGAACAGCAACCAAATACAAATTCAACACATGGAATCAACTTTTTTATTTATTTATTTGTTTAAACTCCTTGATTTTGTCAAAAAAATTAAAGATACAAGTTAAAACTGGACATGAAAATTGCTGAGCAGTCCGCTGTCCAGTTACTTTTAAGCCTGTTAAAATAAATGTTTAGTATTTTTTTTCTGTTAAAGCTGAAAGACTCTACACTTAAATACTTCAAAAAATAGTTCAAATCCATTATGGTAAAAAAATACACCCAATCGTCACTGTTTGTCTCTAATTCTTTTTCTTTTTTTCTTGTCCACAGAGAAGACACGGTTTGTTCCGGACCCGGCCCTGCAGGATCACGGACAGGCTCATCCCGACGACGCGGATCTGTACAGCACTCGGGGATAATCGACGAGCGCGTGGATGATTATGAGAACATGAGGGGTAGCGGAGATGTTCCTGTAAGGAGGAACAAAAATGGATTTTACGGTTTCAGATCTGTTCTTCATACGGCAAAAACGTACGACTCGAATCCGCTGCTGTCCGTCTGCAAGGTCACGGAATCAGGCAAAACACGTGCAAATTGTTAAAATACCTCATTTAAAATCAAATGTGAACGTACCGGAAGATCGGGCCGCAGTTTCCACGTCAATGTGTCGGTGCAATTTTTAACACATTGTGATCTGATCTCAGTGTTAAATCAAATCTATTTCTATTCTGTATTAAAAAAGGCAGAACCTGGAGTGTATATGTGATCTGTGGCCAGTTTAAACATTGAAATAAATGTTTTCAAATGAAAGTGGGTGTCGGTTTGATTTGTGCAAATGGAAAAAAAAAAACAAAGTATGATTACTTTTACAAAGCAAAACTACTCTGGGAATGAGGAGTGAGAAATAACGTAAAGTACAGAGTTCCAAAAATATATTTACTATTTACAACGCAAATTTAGTGAATGAACGAGAATGACGTAAACCTATATACACTGATCTGTGTTACATGGGAGTGACGATATCCGCCGTCCTGTACACTTTAGGGCAGACGATCTCGAGCCGGTTCTCGCCCAGGAGACAGACGTCCAGCAGACACACCACCCGCTCGTCCTCCAGAGCCGAGGCCGAGCTCAGAAACGCCTCTGTGTAGAGAGAGAGAGATGTACAGTTGTGTTCAAAATAATAGCAGTCCAACATCAGTAACCAGATCAATAATTGTTTTTGGAAGAAATTATATTTCTTCATGGTAAATATATTACTTGTAGCTGTAGTGGAGTAATAGAAAACCAACAGACCCAACTGTCATGATTGGATGCACCTGATTCTGTGTGATTTAATCATTAATTAAAATGGGGCGTGTTCGAAATAATAGCAGTGTGGAGTTCAATTGGAGAGGTAAATTATTCTGTGAAAAACAGGTGTCAAACAAGTTCCCCTTATTTAAGGATAAATGCAGAAAAGG
>JAOVVB010000031.1:14718493-14732417 GCA_028570985.1 Heterobranchus longifilis | reverse complement strand
CACCTCTCTGATTCAATACATAAAATAAAGGAAAATCTCTTTTTGCTTTAAAGATTAAAAACAAACACACCATAATTAAGTCTCTGACAACACACCTGTGAAAATGTTTACTTATTTAAATATATAAACAATTTAAATTTTTTTCCAATAAATGGCCTACTTTGGTCCCTTATTTATGTTGTATCTACTTTCTGAAGTTATTACTTAAAATTTTTTGATTATGTTCGTCTTACACTATGCAAATTATCTAGTGATTTTGGGTTAGCTAGCTCTGTAGATCTAACTGGTTTTTCTATGAGTAGCTGGAGGGCCAAACACATTTTTTGACAAAAGTCAGCTAGTAAGTTAGTGTTAGTTTAGTAGTCAACAATAGTGTTTACTAAATGTCTGTTGATAAAAATACTTTCATTAAAAACTGCTATTTCACAGCTTTGTTTCAAACATTAATGATCAAATCAGGGTTTTTTGTGTGCGTTCTCTTGCCCATCCAGGGGCTTTGTATCTTTAGGCTACAGTGAATACAGTTGAAGAAATCAGTGAATAGTTCTGGAGTCGTGTATAAACTTAATCAGTCAATTATAAATGCTCCAAAATATGTCGCCTCCGGTTGAAGGAGAACGGCGTCCATGTTGCTCACACACAGCGAGAGCCTGTCGCCTTGCTCAAGTTGGAACAACGCCCCCTGGTGGCTGGAATACAGACCCACCCTGGATTTAACATCGAGATGCCGACTTGCAACAGCTTTGCTAAGCACCATTGGCTCCGCATACAGTCGAGTTCCCTTGAATAAGTATTGGACCAACCGGAGATCCGGCTCCAGGTTTGAGGTTACAAAATTAACCTGAGAGTAGACGAAATAAATCCCATTTTGAGGAATCACAATTTCTCCATCAGGACTGAGGATCATCAGGCCCTCCTGAGTATTTTGTCCGCTCAGCACCTCCCAATTTAGACGATCCAACGTGAGCCGTGAATCATGAGGATCACCTGGTGGTAAGAAATTACAGGTACAGTAAGTTTGACGTAAAAATTGTAAATAAAAAAATTTATGTTGTATATATTTTGGATTCTATATTCAGATTTTTTTTTTTTTAGTTTTTGTATTTTTAACTCTCTACGCTCAGGACTATTAACTCCATCTCAAATATGATGCCCAATTATAGGATGTGGTTTTTGTGAATACAACTCTGAGGTAAAAATGTAAAGAAATATCAAGTAAAAATATATAAAATTTAAAAAAAAATCAGAAAAAAACTACAAAAGAAATTCTGCATTACACTAAAAATTTTTCTTGTGAAATTAAAAACACACGCATATACAATATACAAAATATGTAAAGATGTAACGTACCCCTCCCCCGCCCCAAAAAAGAAAAACAGAACATACACACATGAAAAAAAAGAGTTCTCAGGTAAATTCCTTTTTTTTTTTTTACAAATCTAAGTAAAAAAAAGTCAAACATTATAAAGTAAAAATACAAAACATCATTTGAGTTAAAATCTGAAAGTAATTTTGAAGTAAAACCAAAAAAGGTAAAAGCACAAAAGTCTGAGGTAATATTTAAACAAATCTGAGGTAAAAAAAAAAAAAGAAAGAAAAAGGAATTTCGAGATAATGTCTAAACAAAAATCTGAATTAATAAACAAAAGAATATGATGTAAAAATCCAAAGAAATCTGCGGTAAAAATTCAAAAGTCATTGAGGGGAAAATTAAGACAAACCTAAGGTTAAGAAGTAATTCTGAGGTGAAATTGAAATTATCTTTGAGATAAAAACACAAAAAGAATATGATGTAAAAATACAAAGCACATAGCCTATAGCACAATTTGAGGTAAAAACTGAAAGGAATTCTGTAGTAGCCTAATATTTGAACAAATTTGAGGTAAAAACCCAGGAAGAGTTTTTGAGGGAAAGTTTAAACAAATCTGACTTGAAAACCCAAAGAACATGAAGTAAAAATCTTAAGAAATCTAAGATTAAAAAAAGTAATTCAGAGGTAAAACAATAAAGAAATAAAATCTGTAAAAGTAAAATGAGTAAAATATTAAAATGTAAAAGTAATTCTGGGATGAAATCCAAACAAATCTAATCTGAAAGGTAAAAATACAAAGCATGTTCAACATACTCCAAAATAATAAATAAATCAATTTAATTTGGAGGGAAAGTCCAAATACGTCTGAGCCAATAGCCTATAGTGATTCTGAAGTAAGCTGTAAGTGAATCTGAACTAAAATCCAAAAGAATTTAAGGTAAAAAAAAAAAAAAAAAAAAGAAATACTGAGGTAAAATTTCAAAAGATATAATTATGTAGCAAAAAGGGAAGAAAAGGCTGTCAGTCAGGGAGAACTCATGTACACGTTTGAGCTGAGGAGATTCAATATGTTTTCTACAATGTTAAAAGGAATTCTGGGATAAATTTCAGAACGTGTTCCAAAATCCAAAGAAATCAAAGGAAAAATAAATTCACTGTCATTTGAAAGCAGTCTTATTTTTGGATACAGGGGGGGGGGGGATAAAAAACACTGGGAAAAAGCTACAAAATGAGCTTTAAGTAATGAAGAATAAACGATAAACTGGGTTTTGCCCACAGGTTTCGCCCACGCATGTACTTTTTATGGTTCAGTGATCTTGTAAAATGTTCCGTTACTCCAGTGCAAAACTTTAGACACGAAACACACTCCAACTGATCGGACTAATGAGTCAGTCCTTCGCTCACGTGCTTTACAAATATATTTTTCTTTTGTCTTTAAAAAAGCCAACAAAGCCTTTAACTAAAAGCCTTTAACTAAAAGCCTTTAACTTGTATCATGCGATGCATTAGCACTTGGTTATTATTCAGACCTGTCCTCTGGAGATGGTGATACTGTTTGAGCTTATGCTTTGCCCCAACATGTATTGCTGCTTTGAAGTCCTGGGTGATATTGTGTTCTGTGAAATATATCATAAGATAAAAAAAAATAAAAAAATTAAAATTATATATATATATATATATATATATAAAACCTTCTCAATTGAACACAAATATATATTGAACAATAAAACACAAACTCACTTTAACCTGTAAATTCTAATTAAGGCAAATTTCTCTTATAAGGAAGGTTATCTTAAAAATTATTACAGTATGAATACTTAACATTTAATAATTAATAGAAAAAAAAATTATATTACTTAACCTCCTAAACCCTGCCATAAGGAATTGCGGATGTCCAGCAAGAGCCTCTGTGGATTTTAAAAGGACACGTCACTCTTCCACACTGGAAGCTCTACAGTCATTGTAGGCACAGGTTTTAGTTAAGTTTTAACGCTGTGAGGTTCCGCTCAGTACCGTATTCACGCTGTTCTGGAGTTCTTGCATCATGAGTTCGCAGCTTTCCAGGCTTACGGTGCGCATCGCTGCTGGATCACCGCCATGTTGGTGGAAACACGCGGTCGGGAAGAGGTCAAAGTCCAGTGATTCATTGGTCTGACGAAGTGAAAGTAAAGGAATACAAACATGCAGAACTGTTACTGGGACATGACAGGATCAGATGCTATCCAACGGTACAGTAATGCGCATTAAATGGTGAAGGGAAGTTACAGTAATTTTACGGAAACGTTACATTGACATGTACTAGAAATGTTAAGGAGAATTTACAGTGAGGTTACAGAAACTGTCAGGTGAAATTACAGAGAGATTAAAGATTAAAGGGACAATACATGAGTTTATAGGGACATTACAGAGACGTTACAGAGAGATTACAGGAATGTTAGAGAAATGTTAGAGACGTTATAGTAAAGCTAAAAAGTGTTACGATGGTTTTACAGTGGCATTACAGGAATGTTACAGAGATGTTCAAAGAATTTTACAACAAGGTTACAGAAACATTATAGTGATGTTACAGAGACATTACAGAGAGATTACAGGAATGTTAGAGAAATGATAAAGTCATGTTAAAGTAGAGTTACAAAAATGTTGAGACATTACAGGAATCTTACAGAGAGAGGTTACAGGAACGGCATAGAAATATTAAATACTTATATTTGAAATAATAAATAATTATGAAACATTTCAATGATATTAATGGTACAGAAGTTATACAGTGACCTTACAAAGTCATCACAGGAAACGTCATCAACAGAGCGTTACAATAATGTTATAGTGATGTTATAAAGACATTATAGATAATTTTCAAGGATGTAACTACACCTTACAGTAACAGTAAGGATATCACAGGCGCATTAAAGGGATAGTTACAGGAGCACTACAGGGATAATACATACGGCACACATTTATTGGCATTAAGACATTATCTTAGAGGATTGGACTGAAACAGGAAGACAGACATAAAGACAGCACAACGAAAGTAAGAAAGAAAGGTGTGTGAAAACACAATTGTGTTGTAAGTGATTGTGTGTGTGTGTGTGTGTGTGTGTGTGTGTGTGTTACCGTGTGGAGCTCGTGGGTGAAGCTGTACAGCAGCACGGCTGTGATTAAAGTTTCAGCTCCCAGAATCACAACCAGCAGCAGGAAAGAAAGAGTCCTCGGTGTAGCTCCCGCGCTTGCACTCGGGGCTCTGTGGAAGAGGTTATAACAGGTGTTATAACAGGCATTATAACAGGCGTTACTCTGAATGTTTAATGTCATGTTCGGTGTGCAAGCGGAGGGCAAGCTGCATGACGGATAGAAAGTGAAAGTTCAGTGCCCTGTCTTTATCTGTGTGTGTGTGTGTGTGTGTGGATACAGGAAAAACTGGGAAAAGTTTGTGTAGGTCTGTTCCCGCTTATCTGCACTTCCTGGTTCATGTTGTTTTGGAAAGTCCCGCAGGTCTCAGTGGCTGTGTTCCAAACCACACATGGCACATCAGCACCACCACCTCCTCCTCCTCCTCCTCCTCCTCCTCCACCTCCACTATCTATTAATGTCAGATCTGTTTAATTCATTATGAAATGCAAACGAAGATTTTTTTTGGGGGGGGAATACGTTAACAAAAAGCCTTGCATTTAAAAAAAAAAAAAAAAAAACACAAAACGCTGCAACAAAAAGAAAATGAAAAAACGGCAGGAAAAAAGACAGATATAGTGGTGAGTGAAAGTTTGTGAACCCTTTAAAATGTTCTATCTTCATGCATAATTGTGACCTAAACAAATGAGACAAACATGTTATTTGTGCTTCTTACTTACTGATTCAGGAAAAAGTTTCCACAAACACATCTGTGCTTGAAAAAGTCATCGTTCAGATCATTTCAAGCACACTGTTTTATTTAAACAAACATGATTGCGGATGTGTTTCTTGGCTCGAACGAGAGGATGTTTCTAATGTGTTGATGCTCTTCAGGCTGAAAACAAAAGGTTATTGAACCCTTTCTAAGGAATTTCGACTCCAGCAGACATATTGTATACTACACATGGAGGAATTATTCTTCCCAGGAGGAAGCGATCAGCGAAAATCACTCCAAGAACGAGGAGGGAAAAGCCTGAGAGGTCACAAAGGAGCTCGGGGTGACGGCTAAGCAACTCAACGCCTACAGCCAGAGGCTTGACCTGAACCCTGGTGAAATATTGGTGTGAAGAACCTGAAGTGAGGATCAACAACCCAGGATTAAAGCTGACCTGTGGACAGTAGTGATGGGAAGTTTGAATCATTTTAGTGAGTCGGTTCTTTGAATCTGTTTATTGAAAATGTAACATTTTATTTTATGTCTGATTAAAAGAACGAAATGAATTAAATGACTCAAAAAAAGATTCGTTCATTCTGATTAAAAGAACGAAATGAATTAAATGACTCAAAAAAGGATTCGTTCATTTTGATGAACGAATCTTTTTTTGAGTCATTTAATTCATTTCGTTCTTTTAATCAGAAATAAAATGAAATATTACATTTTCAATAAAAAGACCCCCAATATGTCTACATAAAACACAAATTTTGGCTATAGTTCCAGTAATGAAAATATTACAATACAGCTAAAGACATATTATAATAAACAGAATGAGTAGCTCACCATCATATCTTTTAGCCTGAGTCGTTTGTTCTTTTGAATCTATTGTACCGCATAGTGTCTATGGGTCTAGCGTCTTATGACAAAAGAACGAACGACTCGGACTAGAAGAGTCATTGAGAAAGAATCGCTCAATTCTGTTTCCTGTACATAACCTATGGAGGTTTTGCAATGATTTGCGCATGCGCGCCCAGTAGAAAATGAACGAATCACTCTCCAAAACGACTCGTTCTTCTGAGTCACGTTAAAGATTCGTTCAAAAAGAACAAATCGTTCATGAACGACCCATCACTAGTGGACAGTAACGAGATTTGATTCCTCTAGGTAATGTGCAGGACTGATCAAACAGATGCAGTTATTCATGCACACGCAGGTCACACCAAAGGTTCACATACTTTTGCCAGACCCAGGTGTTACTGATTCATTTTCCTCTTTAACCTAATCATCAAGTATAACATTTTTGTCTCATCTGTTTAATTAAGATTTCCTTATTTGCCTTTAGTACATCTGTGAAAATCTGAAGGTATTTTAAGTCATATTTATATAAAAAATATATATATTCTTAATTGTGCACAAACCTTTTTACATTTTGACATAAGCAAGTAGTAGAAATCATTTATCTAATTTATATACAGTAGAAGTTCAAAGTTAGAGACAAGTGTGCATTTATTTTTTTTAACAATAATTCAGAATTAAGAATTTTAAGATGAGTGGAAAATCAAGCTGGATGGTTAGCTTAGGTAGATGGATACAAAAGGTATCAAAAGGTTTAGAGACTCGTTTGTCACAGATCCACTTTCGACATATGGCCTCCCTTAGACACCTTAAAACCTGGCTGTAGAATTTGCTATTGACAGTCTGACCCCTGGGGACAAATTCGAAAAAAGTCTTGATGAGCATGCAGTTGGTTGAGCTGCACCCCTGCCTTGCCTTTTTCAGTCGTGGAGATGACAGGCTCTTCCACTGTTCCACTGTAAAGACTGTTGCTTTGTCTCAAGGTCGTATTATAAGTTCTGTCACTGGTAAAGATCCTCGACATGCAGATCGGGTCATCCATGGCACGCTGATGGAGTTCTTGGCAGACTTTGACCCAATGTTCCTTCTGCTCCTGGGTCAGCAGCCTGGGGATGAACTCGGCAGCAACACAGTGCGTGTTTGAATCACACGTGAGGATCGCCTGGACAGTTCTGTATGACACTTCGACCATGGCAGCAATGTTATGGATTGTTCTCCGACGATCATCATGCACAAGCTGCCGAATGATTTCGACATTTTCAGGGTTGAGGTTCTTGAAGGTCTTTCTGATCTCTCATTGTCTTCCGGTGATGTTCTTCCTCTCTTGAAGCTCCCGTGCCGCTGAAAACACCTTGAACGGCTCATTGTAGCAGCGGCATAAAATTGCCAAATATAGTCAAACGTCTCTGGGCAGATTTGCCCAGTTTCACACAGAATTTCACGTTTGCTCTTTGTTCTTACTTGTTGTCCATGATGAAATAGCAGACAAGGTAACACACATGATCAGAATAGCACCAGTTCTAGACACTTTTTCTATGCATATTTGCACACCATTATATTTCTATTTGTACAGTATATTTCTATTTTCGTACAGCATATTTCTATTTTCAGTTTCTATTTTTAGTTATATTTTTCCTGGTTAAATTTTATTTTTATTTTTTTAATTTAATTTTTCTATCGTATTTCTTTTATTCATATTTATTACTTATTATAAGCTTTAATTCTCTTTTTAAGGTCACTGGCGGTCGTGTAAGCATTTCACTACATTTCGTACTGTGTATGACTGTGTATGTGACAAATAAAATTTGAATTTTAATTTTAATTTGAATTTAGTAGTAATTATGATTTCGCATTCCTCCAAAAGATTGTTCAGGCATGGTGGCAATAAGATGCCAACATAAGACTTTTGGTTGGTAATTACCAAAAGTGTACTAATGTGTGTCTAATGCATGACTATAGCCATTCTGTATTCTATTGATTTTCACAGCTACATGGAAGGTTTCACAACTTTAGTAAGTAGGGTTGCCAATTATGCCGTTGGAACACTTCTTGCTGAGGGAGGAAACCCTGTTAGCCAGCGTCACATCCTCACTTGGATGGAGGTGCAGTTCAGTCAGTACTGCGGAACACATTGCAGTGGCTTCTGAACCATGATGTTGGGTATGTGGCGGGGGTGCTGGGTGGCCATGTGGCGGAGCATTAGGGCGGAGACACCAGCAGCTGCCACTTCATGTGCCTAATGTGCCATAAGGATACTCTGCTGGAGTATGCCCATCTTTTCCCTCCTTTGGCCGCAGCTATAGACGACAAGAGCGAGCACAGACACAGATGGTAAATGTCTGGTGGTAAATGTCTGTGCTTTGGCAAGCACAGCTCGATGGCACAAGACAGGATATGAAAAAAATTCAAAGGCTTTATCGCTGTGTAGAAGCACAGTGAGGTGTAATATTAAAAAGTGTGAGGTATTTGGTACACACAGACCCTCCCTGGATCAGGAAGTTGCTCCAAGCTTGATGAAAGAGCCAGGAGAAAACTGGTCAGAGAGACTACTAAGAGGCCTACAGTAACTCTGAAGCAGTTGCAGGAATTTATGACAAAGAGTGGTCACTGAGTGCACGTGACAACAATATCAAAAAATCTCCATAAAGGTGGCTTATATTAAAGTGTTGCAAGAAAAAAGTCAATCCATAAGAATGTTCACATGCAGTCACAACTGAGCTGTGCAAAAACGCAGGTGGTCAGATAAGAATTTGATTATTTGGCCACAATATCTAACTATATGTCTGGCAGAATTCCAATATAGCTCACCATCCAAATAACACCATCCCTACAGTAGGAGTAAGTATGGAGGTGGAAATATCCTGTTATGAGTGTGTTTCTCTGCAGCAGGGACTACAGCACTGGTCAGGATAGAAGGAAAAATAATGGGTCAAAATACCATCAGATTCTAGTGGGAAATGTGGTGCCCTCTGCCAGAAAGTTGTCAATGGGAAAAGGGTTTACCTTCCAACATTACAATGACCCAGGGTTGCGTCAGGAAGGACATATTTTTGTGGTTTGGAGTGTAAATGTAAATTTGCTGTGTTTCATTGATTATGAACACCTGTGGAGTTATTTAAATTGACTGAAGAGTTGCACCTTCTTGCAGCAAGCATCTACACAAGTATTTTTTTTATCATTGTATTGCAAGCCCTTAGGGTTGTTGATTCGGTTTGTTTTTTATTTATAGTGTTGGCTGTATTTTTTTAAAGAAATTAATTTTAAAATAAAAAAATTAATCTTGCTCTAATTGAAAACTAATTTATCACCTAACTTTGGGTCAAAAAGTTGGTCCTTTTAAATGCATAAGAAGAGCTTCCACAAACTACATTTGAATTCCCTCGTTAGATAATTATCTAGCCAAGCAAAAGTCTTTCTCAACAACCTCTGGCCAATGGCTAGAAATGGCTAGAAGCCACCCAAAACTGCCCATTTAGCATGTCTTAAATGAAGGTAAGGTCAGGTTCAGTAACTATTTTCTCAATGGTTATTGTATCATCCGTAAGATACACATGGCTTTTGAATTCTTTGGATGTGTACACTGTTTTCCCTTCATGACCCCACATCCTCTTAGCTCATCTCATGCTAGCTTCAGAGATTTCCATCAAAAACTGATGGGGAAAAATGCAAGAAATTCACAGTGTTGTGAAAGTCACAGTGATGTGGGAACAGGAGTGAAATAAAATGAGGAAAACTGATGGCTGTGTCATAAACTTTTTAAAAGACTCTCCAGTGCATTTAAATTCGATGATTGTGATTTTACATCTCTTTACCCATATGTAAGTAAGACAAATACGTAACAAATCGGTCCCCCTACCATCATTTTTCGTGACTTCAGGTTCTAAAAAATTGCTTTGGTATCATCAGAGACAAAGTTGTACCACCTCCAGGTCTGTGGGCACCTGTCCTTCCTTTTCGGGTAGGTAAAAAGAAAACACCTCTTTCCTCTATGCAAAATGTGCGCTGAGCATCAGCATAAGCAATGTAAACTTTCAGATCAGAATAGAGCTCTTGTAGGAACATTGGCTACTATCGAAATTGCAGAATTTTAAAAGTCTTTGAAGTATGGCACGGTGCTAACACATGCAATACTCTTTTTGCTGACTACATTACAACGTTTCTAAAGATCAAACAGGAAAGTTCAGGATATCAATCCTAGGTGATTGATAAGGACTTCACGTAAATATGTTAACAAATACCTGGAGAATGAGGGTATCAAGTTGAAGCCGAACTGCATTTCTGTTAATCCTGCCAAAACATCTGTGGATAAACTTGTGCTAAATTTGCTGTGGGGAAGGACAGGTCGGATACCAGACAGGTTGAACACAATTTTGATCAGTGATCCCTCAAAATGTTTAGAGTTCATGTTTTCTGATATGTATAAGGTTTATCAGTTCCTTTTTTGACGATAATTTTGCAATTGTGCAATCGCATCATGCAGACGAAAGGCTGATAAAGTCTAGGAATTCTAACGTATTCATTGGCATTTTTACTACAGCGTAGTGTATGCAAAACTTGAACTTTACAATTTTATCAATTAATTAAAGGAAAGGTGTTTATACACTGATACTTACTGTGCCCCTCTTGTGCGATTACTTGACTTTACAACTCTGCCTTATGGCTATTAAGATTTTTGTACAGTGGGTAGAATGAAGACAGACACCATTTTTGTTTTATCCAGCTAGATTTACTTAATGCAGCTTTAAACATCCAAGTGAAAGATATAACACCAATATGTCAGAAAATAAATAGAAATTTTTTTAAATAAATAAATAAAAATACAGAATCACTGAGCTGGAAAAGGAAAAAAACTAAGTAAATGTGGGCCATATGTGTTTGTGAGTGTGTGTCACAAGATTTTTAAACACCTAGAACATCATCCCTGATAAACTTTTAACAAACAATTAAGGGACCAATGACCTATAATGTCAGGAGAAACTTTTAACCTAAACCTGTATAAACAAATACTTTCACAGAAAAGAGACCACCACTCTTAATGACCCTGTCATATGTGACCTTTGACCTTTGGCTGTCAAAATGAGTTTAACATTTTAAAGCCACTATAATATACTTTTTTTTTTATCCCAAAAGCAAAAAGTATCATTAAATGGTAAAACGACCACCACAATGAACAGAATCTTTCCCACATAATAATTTCACCAGTACAACATTTTTGTGATATTGGGCTTCTTTATCCATTCTACTAATGAGTCTTAGGTTCAATATATGACTGAGAGGTGTATCAGTGGTTAATGAATTATAAATTCTATGTCCATAGGTTTATTTGATGTCGGTCGTGCAGCGGGCCTCCTTCAGGTCTTCCTTGTGCTCGAAAGCAACTGGGATGAACTGACTGAACACCCGATCCATGTAGCCAGTGTTTCCGGAAATGCTGTGTAGAGGGAAAGAAAGTAGTACAGAATCTTAAGGAACAAGATCAAAATGTTTTGTTTGTTTTTTTGCATGAATAAGTAATAGTAAGTTTCTCACCATGCTTTGGGGATAAGGGATCATTAGCTGCATTGAGGCAGCCATCTGGGTCAGTTTGTAATACGGACTGGCGTCCTGGTAATCATCAGCGCAGGACTTGTAGCCAAACATCACAGACTCCCGAATCGTACGTGCCTACATGCCAAGAAAATTAGTTTTTAATCAAGTATGTTTCAATTAATTATCTTTCAGTAGGCTGAACTAGATATAAGGCAAGAATCAAAGAATTCGGATTATACTTCTGTTGAATCCTTAAATCTGAAGTGACAAGAATTAACACTAATATTTGCAGATCTGTGTAAAGATCTGTGTAACTTTTAGATTTAAATATATAAAACCTTATATATTGTGCATTAATATATAAACGGTTCTGAATGCCCTTTTGAGTTTAAAATCAGCATGTCCCCAGGGCAGCCTGATTATTCTTCTGTGAGAAAGAAATAATTACTCTAGACTGAAAATGCAACACCACCAGAATAAACGTTTTTTTCCCAAAATTGTATTATTTATTACTTGCAAAAAGAACAAAGCTTAGGCAGAATTCTCAATCAGTATGTCTGTACAATATTTTTACGTTTACATTTAAGGAATTTGGCAGATGTTCTCCAGAGTGAGATGTAGATTTATCTCATTATACACCTGAGAAGTTAAAATCACTAAAAACATATCTTGAATCAATAAAATCAATTAAGAATGTAGATAAAGAACAGAAACCTGATCGTGGTTTGGCACAGGTCACTAGTGAGGTGGCAATTGAAAAGCAGATCGGCTGCTCCAGCAATTTGGAGGATTCGGACGAGTTCCAGATCACGGACAGGGTGAGCCCGGCGATCATTCTCGAGTCACCCCCTTTACGTGCCAGATAATTCAGCAACAACATCCTGAGGGTAAGAGAAAATAAGAAAATGTAATGTACATAACATATTTTGTTCTCTAAGCTGTAAGAGAACATCTCAGCACAAACTGGAAAATCACTGTAATAGATAAACTATAGTCATAAATACTAGAGGACTAGTAATATCCAATACGTTTTCTTCAGTCTCTTTATATTACAAACGTTTTTGCTTTAAATTTATGAAGTTTACAAGTATGTACTGCTTTTGTGAACTTGCAAATTAAAAGCTATGACCTGACTCAAGATTTACTGTTGGACAAGGATTGAAATTTGTGTTCAAACAAGCAAAACAAAAAAAACAACAAAAAACAAAACCAAACACTGTACTACTGTATACTAAAAGCGCAGTCATATCTAAGAGTTTCAGTTGGCAGTGGGTGCCAAATGCCATAAAACGAATAGAAGGTCAGACTGGCATTCAAACGTGCCCTGCAAACCTGCCACTTTTTTTTTTTTTTTAAATCAAGAGGATTAAAACTCTTAAAACTTAAGCAGCATAAATCCAAGCATTGATCAATGACTGTCCTGAAGTCCTGCCAGTGTGTGTAGACACAGGAGGCTTCAGTCATCACTCTATGGGTTTTCTCATACTTCATGTACAACCAAAGTTATCCTTACTTTAAAAACATGTATATTATACTGCTCCCGGAATATGGGAACAAAGTCGCAAAAATATAGAACTCACAAAATGCACATATTATTATTATTATTATTATTATTATTATTATTATTATTATTATTACTGTCATAGAAACAACTTATAACAACTATTAAAACAATACTTTTTGCTCAGTCATGTTTGCATAGTTGGTTAAAATGAAAAAAAAACAAAAAAAAAAACAATATGTAACTATGTACTACACAGTCCTGAGCCCTATATATATATTTATTAAAATACTGTAAGGCAAAAAAAAATGTCTAAGAATATACTTGTAAAATATCCTAAAATAAAAGCCGAATATATCTTAAACTCAGTGTTCGGTGTAACTTGTTAAAGTACATGGATTACTTTTTTACTTTACCTACTTAGAAAAAAAGGGGGAAAATTGAAAAAGATAAAGGAATGTAGCTGTTATCTCTTCATAATATTATGTACTTGGTAAAATTGGTATAATATAGAGTGTAACTTAAATGTTTAAACATTTGAATGTTTAATCTGCCCTGCTGTGTCTCAAGCTTACGGAACACTGGATTTAATTTCATATTCAGTGTTACATGCCATAACGTTAAGAACTTTTTTTTTTTTTTTCGTCACACTAAAGTGGAGTTCACCCAGGGCACCATTCATACTAGAGCCCCTGCCTGAGGTGCAAGTTCAGATTGCACAGCACCAGAGCAAAAATTACCTGATTATAAAATCAGAAAGCTTTTAATTATTTTTATTACAGTAATCTAAAGTATAACAACTGACTAGCAAATAATATTAACTATTTTATTATTATTATTGTTATTATTAATAATAAATTCATACATACATACATACATACATACATACACACGTGCTATATAC
>JAOVVB010000031.1:14706839-14718393 GCA_028570985.1 Heterobranchus longifilis | reverse complement strand
ATTGACCAAATACTTATTTTCCACCATAATTTGCAAATAAATTCATTAAAAATCCTACAATGTGATTTTCTGGATTTCTTTTTTTCTTATTTTGTCTCTCATAGTTATGATGAAAATTACAGGCCTCTCATCTTTTTAAGTGGAAGATCTTGCACAATTGGTGGCTGAATAAATACTTTTTTGCCCCACTGTATGTATGTTTATCTATATACACAGCAGAGATGATGACGTTTTACGATTCTTTGTTGTGGCGATTAAAATCCAAAGTATGTATATATTATTTCAATATATATAGAAAATATATGTTTGCATTTGACGTACTAAAATGCTGCAGTTCCTCTATAATCCTACAGGTGGTGCACTCTAAGCTGTTTACACTGCGTCCTGTGTGAAGTTTGTTAAAATTAGATGTAACAAAATCTAATCATTTATAATGTACGGAATCACAATACAAACCGAATCAGCACCCAGGTAACGTGATGATATTGAATCGGGTGGCTCCGGTAAGTCCCGTCCCTAATAATATTCTAGGCATAAATTATGTTTCAGTATCGTCACCCTGATAACAGATCTGAGTTCCTAGGTTTATAAGACGATCAGTATTTATTTTATACGTTTCAGTCTTTTAGCTACACCCCAGCCCCTTTGCTGTCCAGATTTGCAAACACCACAATGTAAATACACTTCAGCTCTTGGGTTATATCTAACACCAGTCTGTGGTGGGTTTTGTTTTCCGGTTAACTCCAGCCACTTTGAATTTTAAATGACTTGAGGGAAGGTCAGAAAATCAGACCCACATTTTTAGACCTCAGCTTTTCCTACATCCTGTCGTGTATAAACCCTCTGACTCTTTACCTGCCTAGCTTGACATTACATCTTCTGTGCTTCCTGTGCATTAGGAGATTGGAAGGATATTGTTTCAAATAAAGCACAAATAAAGTTATCAGATTTTTGTGGAAGGTCAGAATGCAAGCAGGTGGTTAGTTGGTGCATAGAAGACACAAAGCTGATGTTTTTGTTGCCTTTACACATATTTAATTACATAGTACTGAAAAATAAAACTTATAAAATCTTTGACACACTCACGCCACTACTTCAGCAATACAATCTTTTTAGTTAAATGATAAAATGGGTAAAGTGTTGAACAGCCAATATGAAACATTTACACAATCCTTGAAAAGTACACAAAAGGGCACAAACTTTATAACATTTCTCATAATTCAGTGTGTTGATGACAAGTGTAATGGTTCAACGTTAAGCGATCAGCGTGCTGGAGATGCGTCGATTGTCCTGTTTCCTGTGGTCCAGAACCAGCACCGCCCGCTGACATTGCGGAAGACGTACCATCAGGTTCTGTAGATGCGCAGTACACAACCACCATGTCTCGGATACTTGGCATTTCCTGCCTTGCTAGCGATTCGAGACTCCATTCCTTTACCTGACTCTGTGTACCTTGTTGAACTTCATGTAGCACCTTCTTCAGAATTGATCACTAGTGGAACCCTTTCCTTGTTCATCTTGCACCATGTGTTAAGCTAACACTGCATGTCGTATATTGCATGTTTCGAGAACCTTCCTGTTATTGGCTGCATGCTCAGTCATCTCACCATAATACTCACCATTTCTATAACATGTTCTAATTTGCATTTGTCCTCCATTGCTCCCTCACCCGTCTATCAACATCTCAATGCCTAGTTGACCCCTTGAAATGTGGCAACGGTGATGCTCTTTGACATTCTCAATCACTTCTCCATATCAGTACCACACTTTCCTTTTGAAAGTTTATTAACACACCCGTCTTTTTTCTTCTGTCACAAAATAACCTGGAGACTTGATTGGTTTAATTAGTTTGCTTGTTGGCTCGTTTTAAACACTGTGGATTGATCCTTGGGCTATTTATCATTTCATACATGGATATCAAAGTGAAGCTTTCCGGTACTCTTTAAGGAGTTTGCTTACAGGCATGTTTACACCCCTCTTCCTGGACTTGAAAAGACATATTTGAAAGCTACAGAAGATGAAGTGAAAATCCCTCGATTTCCACATTCCTTCCCTTTATTGTAAGTGCTGATCAAGGCAACAGTCAGACCCCTGAGTCTTTTCTTAAATTTGTAGGACTCTGCTTTCCAAACCAATTGGTCAGTATTGCGCATGTTCTCCTTTTGTGGTGTTAGAGCCAACAGCTGAGGATGTCTAGGAACCTGTACATGAGTCTTCAATTGACGAACCTTCACAAGAAGCAGCGGTGATTGACTTTGATCCAGGAGCCCTTGTGTCTAAACTTGAATCTGAAACTTTTCCAGAAGACCCTACTCCAGAACCTTCTGTAATAGAAGCTGTACCAGGAGCTTCTTCTCCAGAGCTTGTTGTGGAAGACCCTGCACCAGGACCTGCTGTATCAGAAGCTTGTACTCCCGAACCTGTTGTTGAAGACACTGCACCGGAACCTTCTATAGCAGAAGCTGTACCAGAAGTCTCTGTTTCCGAATTAGCCATAACGGCCTCAACTGGGGCAGAAGTGACTCCTGTTACTGAAGCTTGCGTCGTTAAGGAAAAATCTACTGAAGAACCTCCAGCTCCTGTTGTTGAGCTTGGTAAGCCAGATACTTCTACATGGAGACCCGGTGATGTGTTTGTTAAAACAACTGAAGAACCTTATTTGATGTCACTTTTTTTCACTTGTGGAATTGTGGTTAATTTTCTCTCTGCTTTTGCATCGGGTAAAAACCAACAGAGCCAGTGCCTGAAGTGGTGGCAGGAAGCGTGGCTGAGACTCCACCACTAACCCAAAGTGGTAAGACTCCAGTTCAACTCGATGGGAACCAAACATAATGTTACCACTTTTTTTGGTGTGCGGATTTCAGGGGTCGTTTTCATAGTGGGCCTTCATTTCCTGATGGTTTACCCAAACCTACTGTTTATGTTTGCTGTTTCTGTTTTTTGTTTTTGTTCCATAGAAGTTGTATTGCTAACTGCTAAGGTTAAAATGTAGAGGTCACACCTACCTGGTTTGCTAGGTTGAGGAGTCCTTTTTTCACTGGGTCCTTTTGGTGAAATGTGTGATAATTGTAACAATAGATGTTAACGCTAAGAACTCACACATGGGATTAACCTTTTCCGGAAATCCTGTTCTCCTAAACACACCTCTTCCCCCACATTTAACTTCATGTTGAAGACATGACCGATTATCACTTTCCAGGAAGTGAACTTGTTTGTTGTCATTTTAGAGCCTGAATCTGCTCCCACTGCCGCCACCACTGCCCTCCCTGAGGTCCCTGCTCACACTCCTTACCTCCTGATTGGTGGAGGTACGGCATCGTTTGCAGCAGCGAGGTCTATCCGTGCCCGTGACCCTGGGGCTAGAGTGAGTAATAGTCTTTCTGCTGCTTAACTATGTCTTTACATGAATAGAATTCATAGTACGGTGTCCCACAAAGTTCTGTTTTTGGTCTGCTGTGGTTTGTCTTGTATGTTCTGCTTTTGGACATGTCAGAAGTTTCAGCTAACATCTAGCTCGCTAGTTAACATTTTTTAAATAAAAAATAGAGCTGTGCGATGTAATGGATATTTTGTTGATTGATTTGATTAGTTGAATTGATGGATAATTTTAAAGTTCAGATTTTATTTACACTTTTTCAATTATTTCTGTAAATACACAAATAGTCTAAATCGACAAATTCCATAAGACAACTTTTGCTGAAAATACAACCTGATTCAATCTCCTGAAAATACTTTTTAATACTAAAATATTTTTAGTCACCTACTACAAGTTGAATTACGTATGTATCGATCATGCATGTGAGGGATAACGTTCTATATAACAGTAGGTGGGTAGGATTAGTAGAGCCACCATTTTTATTTTACAACCCGAATTTGAGTAAAATGAAAACTAAACGACTTTCAAATCACTATTTTATTCATAATAGAGCATAGTTGACCATAAACGTTTAAACAGAGAACTTTTACACCTTTATCCACTAAATGAGCTCATTTCAAATTTGATGCCTGCTACAGGTCTCAATGTTGGTGCGGGGGGCAAGAAAGGGCTGAAAAAACAAGAAATTTTTAAAAGATTAGTCTGGGAGAGCCTCTGCCGATCTTTACTCTCAGAAGTAAAGATGGCCAGAGGCTCTTCAATCTGTGAGAGTGTGCGTTAAAAAGATGTGGGATACTTTAAAAACAACGTTCCTCAACGTCAAATTGCAAAGGCTGTGCAAATCTCATCATTGGAGAAATATCTGCGCGTAAGGAACAAGGCTGAAGACTTTTGTTGGATGCCCGTGGTCTTCGGGCCCTCAGACGACACTGTATCACTCTTCAGCATGATTCTGTCATTGACATTACTAAGTGGGCCCAGGAATACTTCCAGAAACCCACTGTCGGTAAACATAATCCGTCGTGCCATCTGCAGATGCCAACTAAAGCTCTACCTTGCAAAAAGGAAGCCATATGTGAACATGGACCAGAAGCACCGTTGTGTACTGTGGGCCAAGGCTCATTATATAGACTCCAAATTTGATTTGAAATTCTTTTTCATTTTATTCAAATTTTCCCAACATTTCGGGTTGTATAAGCGTATACATTTATGAGAAGATAGCTGGTGAATTAAATGTAAATGTCCTCCTGTAGACACCGTCGGCACACAGGTTGCGAATGTTTTTTTGTCGGAATTCAGCGTTACATCTGCTAGCAGACCTATCCCAAGATATCAGGATAAGAATTTTAACACACAACACACATTGGTAGATTTACAATTAAGGTCATTAATAATTTTGTTCACCTTTTAAGTAAGAATACAATCACTGTGAGCTAATATTGTGTATGAATCACAAATATTGGGACTAGATTTGCAGGGAGTTTCCAGAGTTTCTATCTGAAAAAAAAAAGCTACACCCCCAATGTTTAGCAGTGGGAAAGGAAGCGGAGCTCCGTGCAGTGCCCCATCGCTCCCAGGACTAGCCTTCTGTTGTTGTTTTTTGTGCAGGTTTTGATCGTGACTGAAGAAGCCGACCTGCCGTACATGAGGCCTCCTCTGTCTAAAGAGCTATGGTTCTCTGATGACCCCGTTGTCACGGAAACGCTGCGCTTCAAACAGTGGAACGGCAAAGAGAGGAGGTGTGTGTGTGGTGTGTGTGTGTGTGATATTGTAAATCTTGAGGATTTACTATAGAGTTCATTGCGATGCAGTTTATATTCTTTAAATAGTGTGTTGAACTCACAGTACGTTGTATTAACCTACATGGTGTGTGTGTGTGTGTGTGTGTGTGTGTGTGTGTGTGTGTGTGTGTGTGTGTGATTTGCAGCATTTATTTCCAGCCTTCTTCTTTCTACGTGAGCCCCAGTGAGCTGGAAGCGGTAGAAAACGGGGGCGTGGCTGTGCTGACGGGCAGGAAGGTGAGAGATCTCCCACTTCACACACTTCTTCTCTAATGAGATCTCCAAATGGATGCGTGTGTGTGTGTGAGAAGCTCTTCATGCAAGTGTGTGTCCTCTAGGTGGTGCACATGGATGTCCGGGAGAATAAAATCAGGTTGAGTGATGGTGCTGAGATCTCGTACGACAAGTGTTTGATTGCTACAGGTATGAAGTAATCCTCACACACACACACACACACACACACAGAGACACATTTTTGTGGACGTTAACGTGTGTGTCTCTATGCGGTGGTCAGGTGGCATTCCCAGGAACCTGCAGGTGATTGAGCGAGCCAGCGAGGAGGTGAAGAACAGGACGACGCTGTTTAGGAAGGTGTGTGTGTGTGTGTGTGTGTGTGTGTGTGTGTAGTGCACATGTTATTTCCCTGCAGCGGTTTCCTCTCACTCTGCTCTTTGCTCCCGTTTCTCACTCTTTGGCACAGATCGAGGACTTCAGAGCGCTGGAGAAAGTTTCCCGCGAGCTGAAGTCCATCACCATCATCGGGGGCGGGTTCTTGGGCAGCGAGCTCGCCTGCGCCTTGGGCCGGAGAGGTGAGTCCAGACGCCGTCACTGAGCCGTCAGTCACACACCGAGAATCGGGTCAACACGCTCACAGCGGGAACGGCGTGAGGCGGGGCGAGTCCGATTGTTTTCACTCGTGTCTCAGATTTCTCACACTCGGAGGCTAATTTTTTTTTTTCTCTAAAATAAATAAATAGATAGATAAAAATGATAAAATAAGATAGCTAAATAAATAAATAGATTATATGCATAGAAAATATTACATAAATAAATTGCTAATATTAATAAAAAAATGTAATTAGAAAATATGAGATACATAATATAATAAATATACTGTATATGATCAAAGTATATGTAATATACTGTATATTATGTTTTCTATGTATACAATGTATTTATACATTTTTTCCCTATCAATCAATCAATAAATAAATAGATCAATTAAAAATAAAATAAAATTGATAAATACATAAATACAGTACATTTTATACATGGAGATGAGATATATTATAAAAAAAATAAATAGAAAATATCAGATACATATTAAATGATATAAAATTAAAGTCTAAAAAATGTATATGTATAATAAATAGCTACATAATTATAATTTTAACAGATGCATAGATATTTATAAATAATAAAATGCAGACAAATTATACATATTTAAGTAATGCATAAAAATTGTTAGATTTTATACATTTATTTTTAAAATGCCTATCAGCAATATACAAATAAATCAAATAAATACATAAAAAACAATTAATTTAAATAAATAAAAAAAACAGAAAGGAGAATAACATGCAATACAATAGACACGTACAATAGACAAACAAAAAACTACACGGAAAATAATGTCTAATTATTAAAGATTTTTTTTTAAGCGTTAAAGGCCAATGGTAACAAATGGTTAATAAACAGAGAATGTGTAAAGGTGAAGGTAAATAATAAAAATGACCCGGGTTTGTAAGAGACAACTCTTCAACACAATGGAGATCAGTACGCGCTCTGATCTCCTGTTTCGCAGGAAACATCACGCGCTGCGACATTCCAGAACACAAGGTCTTCGAGCGTCAGATTTCCCTAAGCCGCTCTAATCCGGCAGTTAAATTTAGCCAGATTTATTTTCTCCTTTAATTAATCAGCCTGATTCGCGTCACGTCGCGGCCAGGACCGCGAAGTCTGTTGCTGATTCCCAAAATCCTTTAGCAAGCGTGATGGTACCGAGTGTACTATTGAAAATCCAGCTCATCGCCTGACAGGAGGAGACATGTGGAACTGAGGGAGTTCATCTCCAGAACCTCTGAGAGCATGAGGCTTCTGTCAGGAAGAAGAAGAAGAAAGAAAGAAAGGGTTCATTCTGTCTTTTTCTAATTTCTCTCTCCTTCTCTCTCTGTAGCTCATGATCTGGGCCTGGAGGTGATTCAGATGTTCCCAGAGAAAGGGAACATGGGGAAAGTTCTTCCTGAGTATCTAAGCAACTGGACCACGAACAAAGTGAAGAAAGGTGAGAAGGATGGGAAGAGTAAAAGTGAAAGTCTGTGTGATCACTTAAAGGAATAATAAAAATAATAAGTGCAGAATAAGGGCTGAACAGTTCCTGGATGAGTTCCTGTTCCTTCACACAAGCACAGGAACCTGCGACTGTCTTCCAGAGGTGTCTACAAAATGTGTTTGCTTAGGGTTTAGCAGCAGGCTCCGTCTCGGCTCTGCCTCAACTCTGCCTTAGTGGTTACTCGAAAAATGATCAGTTCCATATCCTTAAATGTTGTAAATAATAATCTTATGCTCATGAGGGTTTGAGGAACTCCGTGGGCTTCAGTAACGTTTCTTTTTTTTTTGGAAAATACAGGTAGTCCCGACTTACAAACGAGTTTCGTTTCAGGTGCATGTTTATAAGTCGGATTTGTTCTTAAGTCAGACAAAGTGAGTCTTATACCCCTTTTACATGAATATACAATGTAAAGCATACCCAAACCACCTGACTAAATCTGTCCCCTTACCCCACACTGCCATCATGTGGCCAAAAACCGTAACCGTGCCTAAGGAAATTAATAAGGAAATGTAACAGTGTTGTCTCTGCGCCTTTAAATTGCAAGTGGGGAAACCCATACACCATTTTGTCTCAGAGCTGTTTTCCACTGTGAACTCTGTTTTGTTGGGGATTTTCCAAAATTAGGATTATTTACCATCAGGACCGCTTTACTGGACAGACATAATTTCTCCCGCACCCCCACACGCGCGCATACACACATACAATATACCGGACTTTAGACATTTTATACGTTCACTTACTTACTGAAAGCTACTTCTGTGATTGAACCGGAAGTAGGACCGCGGTCCGTTCATATGCGTGGAAATTCGTAACTCCAATTCGGGGACTACCCTGTAGATCAACATTTCAAAACCGAATCTCTCTTTGCTTTGAAATTGTGCTGCACGTCATCATGATTCAGGTACAAGATGGCATATATGTTTGACTCTCCTGACCTTTAACCTCTGACAGAGGGCGTCCAGGTGCTGACGGAGGCCGTGGTCAAGAACGTGTCCTACAAAGACGGGAAAGTGGAGATCAAGCTGAAAGACGGGCGACTGGTGAGTGAACTGTGTGTGTGTGTGGTTTAGAGCAGGTTATTGAGTCGCCCTACACACTTCTGATGATGTCTGTGTGTGTGTTGGTGTAGGTGAAGACGGACCACATCGTGGCAGCCGTGGGTTTGGAGCCCAGTGTGGAGCTGGCGAAATCGGCCGGCCTGGAAATCGACTCGGATTTCGGAGGCTACCGGGTGAACGCCGAGCTGCAGGCGCGCTCCAACATCTGGGTGGTGCGTGTTCCTTTCACAGCACATCTGTCTGCATCTGCACTCTTAGCGTTTTACTTCAGTCACTTCTGCACTCGCTCTGCAGTAAACACTGTATTAATATTCGTTTAATTGTGTGTGTGTGTGTGTGTGTGTGTGTGTGTGTAGGCGGGCGATGCTGCATGCTTCTATGACATGAAGCTGGGTCGGAGGCGTGTCGAGCATCATGACCACGCAGTGGTGAGCGGCAGACTCGCTGGAGAAAACATGACCGGAGCTAAAAAGCCCTACTGGCACCAGTCCATGTTCTGGTACACACACACACACGCACGCACACACACACACTCTCACTCACACACATCAACTGGACAATAAATAAACAGGAAATGTGCTGAAGCACGAACTCTACTCTTTTGTGTGTGTGTTAGGAGTGACCTGGGCCCTGATGTCGGTTATGAAGCGATCGGTATTGTAGACAGCAGTCTCCCAACTGTGGGAGTGTTCGCTAAAGCTACTGCCAAGGACACACCCAAAGCAGCTACCGAGCAATCAGGTACACACACACACATCATGTAGTGTTTATTAAAGAAATTCTGTTTGTTGTAATTTATGAGCCACAACGCACTATTTATCTGTGTGTGTGTGTTCAGGTACAGGAATCAGGTCAGAGAGTGAGACGGAGGCGGTTGCTGGAACGCTTTCCACATCTACAGCAGCTCCTGCCCCGCCCACACAGCAGGAGAACTATGGGAAAGGAGTGATCTTCTACCTGAGAGACAAGGTGGTGGTCGGCATCGTGCTGTGGAACGTCTTTAACAGGATGCCCATCGCCAGGAAGGTGGGCGATCACACACTCACTCGCCCACTCAAAGAACCCCCATCCCCCACCCACCCACTGAATCAATCCCTCACTAACCGAATCACTGAATCAGGGAGTTTTTCTTTTTCCCCGTCGCTCTCGGCTCGCTCATCAGAAACAACCTCATCATTTTTATTCATACACGTTCACATTTCATACAAACTTACATCATTTTCTTTTCATTGTGTAAAGCTGCTTTGCGACAGTGACGATTGTTAAAAGCCCTATACAAATAAAATAAAATCACTCATTCAAGCGCTCAGTGGATCATTCACTCACTCACCGAATCACTCACTGAGTCACTCACTTACTCTTTTATTCACACACTGAATCAAAATCCCTCACCAGCTCCCTCACACACACACCGACTTGCTGTTGTACTTACTGTCTCACTCACTGACTGTCCCACTCTCTCTCTCTCTCTCTCTCTCTCTCTCTCTTCATATTTGTGATTACTGTTTTCCAGTCTTTCTTCTTCTGCTCATCATTAACGCGTGACACGTTTGTTTTCTAGATCATTAAAGATGGAGAGGAGCACGCTGACCTGAACGAGGTGGCCAAGCTGTTTAATATTCATGAAGAATAAACACCTACATGTTGTACTTCTGGAGCCTGGGAAAACATCACCTCTGCACAAAATTACAATACACTCTCACTCTCTGACACACACACACACACACACACACACACACTTTGACCATGAACTCCTGTCAGACCTGTGGTTCTTCCTCCAGCCCTGTTGGTGGCACTGTGCCCACGGCTCACTAATGAACTCATCAGATCAGTAATGCTCAGAGGAAATCTTCGTCGTTTATACAGGAACAGTGTACATGTGTTTTCTAGTGAGGTCAGTAAACGTATAGCTGTGAGCCGTCCCCTTGTTCCCGGAGTCTGGACTGCATGAGGTGTTGGAACCCCGGTCAGGATCCACAACACGCTAGTCCTGCTTTACCATGTTGATGTAATTTATAGTAATTATATTACCTAAGATAGATATGACTTAAAGTGGAAGGTTAACAGACTGACCCTGGTAAGGGGCGTGTTCAACAGCCAGGGCATGAGGCATCTCGTCCACATTTCACTGGATAAACCAGAGCTGTTGCACCGATTCTGACTGGGGTTTATTTATCACGAGACAAAGCTGCACAAGCTCCTCTGTCGTTTCTCCTGAACCATGTGACACAGTTTGATCTTCTGAGACTTGATTAAAGCAAATTATTTTTGAACTTGTGTAATGGGTTTGTGTCTTTATAATATACTAGTTTAAATGTAACCTAAATCTTACACTATTTAACAATCTGCTGATCTTTAATTTAATCAGTGATAATATTATTTCAGGTTGAAGCCAGCGTACATGTCTGTCCGTCTTTCTGTACGGCAGAACTCTGTCTAACTAAGGGTGTTTTCTCACTGGGGTCCGAGTTAAACAAACTTCGGCTCGAGCAACAAACGGCGCGCGCGCGATACTGAAGTGAGGAAAATATAAATAATAGGATAAAAACCATCCAGTGTGATCAAGTCGGAACTCCTCTGTCCCACGACATCGTCTACCTTCATCATGTGAACCGGACGGCATGGATCCTGGTCCAGCAGAGAGCCTGCGAGCGAGCGGTAAGTTAATATTAAATAGTAAGTTATTAACGCCGTTAAAGAAAGTCCCGTATTATCACGGCATCTCTTGGGAATTGTCTGTGGATCTTGTGGTGACATTTTACGGATTGCGAGTAACGCGGTTTGCGAGTGTTTCGCAAGATGAGCAAAGATTTTTTATAAATTTTGACTTGAAAAACGAGCAAGTCTTGGTTTACGAGTATTGAGTATCATGTATGCGCTTCTTGTTTTGAGGCCGAGTGTCACATGATCACAACTGAGCCAACGGTTTTTCTCTCTTGTGCTGCGGAATTGTGGGTAATCGTCTCCCCTGCTGGGTCTTAGTGCTCGTCTCTTACTGGTATAATCA
>JAOVVB010000031.1:14649717-14663839 GCA_028570985.1 Heterobranchus longifilis | reverse complement strand
GACATTATAGGGGAAGCTGAGCTTCCCTTGCAGTCTTAAAGAAATCGCCACTGTATACCATAACATACCATACCATACCATACTATGCCATACCATACCATACCATACCATACCATACTATGCCATACCATACCATACCATACCATACCATACCATACCATACCATACCACACCATACTACACCATTACCATACCATACTATACTATACTATGCTATGTTATGCTATGCTATACTATACTATTCTTTACCATATCATACACTGTCATACTACAGTATACCACACCATAGAATGACATAAGACGCTATACTATACTATACTACTGTATACTATACTATACTATACTATACTTTGCTGTCTGATGCTGTGCTATGTTATGCTATTAAATATTAGACTGTGTGTAGCATACTATAAAATACCAGGTATGCTTAATACTATACTTTATTATGCATACTCTACAGTGTATGCTGTGGAAGCTACACTATAACATATTGTGTAATACCATGTGCAATATGTACAGTATATGCTATATACTATGCTATAGTATACACTCTATGCTATGTTACAATTTAATCTTTAACATTTTACCTTCATTTTTGTAGATCAACATATGTTGTGTGAGGTTTCGCTGTTTTAGTTTTACACCTGAGCTACGATGATATTGTAGCCAACAATAAATGGACACTTGGGGTAGTTAAAACCATAAACTTCTGGTCACTCACTTGACACATTTCTCTCTCTCTATCTCTCTCTCTCTCTCTCTCTCTTAGTCAATGGAGACCCAGATGCAGCTCTATCCTGGTTTGATGCAGCTGAAATCCGACATTAGTGGACAGAGTGATGTAGATGGATCCAATGTACTGCATCGCGGGCCAATGGGTATTGAGGTTCAGGGCTCGGGGGCCGTGCCTGAGACACGAATTGTGCGCCTAATCGAGCCACTGAAAGAAAGGAGGCGGATCCTTCTGGCCTCCAAAGAAATGCACCAAGTCACACAGGATCTGGAAGATGAGATTGTGAGCCTTTTGATTCTCATTCTGTCCATCCTCTCTTTTCATAATGTTACAACCTTTCTAATAACTCTGCATTTTTAGTCAGTGCCTGCTTTCTGACTGGCTGGCTTCTTTCTAATTGATCGTATATAACATCTCTCTCTGTCTGATATTTCTCTCCTTTTTGCAGGTGTGGATTCAGGAGCGATTACCATTGGCCTCCTCTACAGAATACGGCACCAATATGCAGAGCGTACAGCAGCTTGTTAAAAACCACGAGGTGAGATTTTGATAAAAAACATTCTCTTATTGTTATTTTCATAAAAAGGTGGTGCAGCACAATGGTAGGGTGGTAGTTCACTCCTTATTTTCCAGCATTTGTTCACACACAGGCTTTGCAGATGGAAATGCAGTCCAGAAAGGGTCGTGTCGAGGAGGTGCTGGACAGAGCTGAGGCAGTCGCCGCCCTTCGCACTCCTGAGGTGGAGATTGTCAGAGAGGGAGCGATGCATGTGAGGCAGCTTTGGGAGGTGCTACAGATGGAGACAGAGCGACGTACGGTGATGCTGGATGCAGTAAGTCATGCACAGCAATACTACACTGAGGCAGCAAAGGCAGAGTCCTGGCTCAGCGGGCAAAAGCTTCATGTTCTCAATGAGGAGGATGGCAATGTAAGCTTAACATCTACTACAAAGTAGCATTTATGTATAAGACATAACAGAAATGATACATGAAACATAAAGATTTTTCACCTTATATGATATGTTTGGCAGGATGAAGCAAGCACATTAAGGCTGCTGAAGGAGCAGTTGGCCTTAGAGCAGAAGGTGGAGAATTACGCCGAGACTGTGGGTTTCCTGTCTCAGCAGTGCCGCCGACTGTTGGAGCTGGGACATCCTGATAGGTAAACACTTATCTAGGCACCTGAAGAAGTAAACATTTTTAGAAAACATTTGAAAAGGTAAACATTCTTAAAAACACTTGAACAGGTCACCATTATTTTTTTAAACACTCAAACTGGTAAACATTCTTTTTTAAACACCCAAACAGGTAAACATTCTTTAAAGAAACACCTGAACAGGTAAACATTCTTAAAAAAAATAATACCTGAACAGGGAAACATGCTTTTTTTAAACACCTGAACAGGTAAACATTCTTTCAAAAAAAAAAACCTGAACAGGTAAAACTTCTTTAAAGAAACACATTAACAGGTAAATATCTCCTAAAAAAAACCACCTGAACAGGGAAACATGCTTTTTTTTAACACCTGAACAGGTAAACATTCTTTAAAAAAAACTCCTGAACAGGTAAACATGTCTTTTTTAAACACCCGAACAGGTAAACATTCTTTCAAAAAACTGAAGAGATAAACATTATTTTTTAAACATCCAAACTGGTAAACATTCTTTAAAGAAACACCAGAACAGGTAATAAATACATTAAAAAAAAACAGATAAACATTCTTAATACCTGAAGAGGTGAACATTATATTTTAAACACATGAACAAGTAAACATCCCTTATAAAACACCTGAACAGGTAAACACTTTTAAACACCTGAACAGTTCAGTTTAAAGACTTCAACATGGGAACTCTCAAAACACCAGGACAGCTAAACAACGCTTTTAAGATAGTTTAATATTTTAGATAAAAAGGCGCTAAGCAGATAAACATTCGCATGAGGACCTAAATAAGTATTTGGACCCGGACAGGTAAACCTTTTCTCCTGAATTTAAAGTTAACCTTACTGTAATGAGTAACATTACTGACACTTCAAATTACGACTAACGTTACTGTAATGAGTTATGTTAATGACTTTTGACATTAAAGCTAGCCATCGCTTCCTGTCTTCAGCGAGCAGATTACTAAGCAGCAGGCGCACATCGACCGGCTCTACGTCTCCCTGAAGGACCTGGTGGAGCAGAAGAAGACCAAGCTGGAGCAGCAGTACTGGCTCTACCAGCTGAAAAAGGAGGTGGAGTCTCTGGAGAAGTGGATCTCAGAGAGAGAGGCTGTCGCCAGCTCCACTGAGCTTGGCCAGGACTTGGAACATGTTACAGTCAGTCTCATAAAAAGCTAAATATTTGGAAAAGCTAATATTTGAGTTTATTGCTCAAAGATCTTGAGCAAGATTGTGTTTTGGCCTGGTTGCATGCAGGTGTTGCAGGAGAGGTTCACTGAATTTCGGGCAGAAACAAGCACCGCAGGACAGAGGCAGATGGACTCCGTGAACAAGATGGTGAACGAGATGATCGATTGTGGCCACTCAGACGCCGCCACCATCGCCGAGTGGAAGGATGGCCTGAACGAGTCCTGGGCCGACCTGCAGGAGCTAATGGAGACCAGAGCACAGATGCTTGCCGCCTCACATCAGCTCCAAAAGTTCTTCACTAACTGCCAGGAGGTTGACTCATAATCCACTAATGCTGCCCCACCCCCTCCACAAAACACAAATTCTTTTGTGTATAATGAAACATTACTGCAAATCATATGATATACTACAACCTTTCTATTTCGATTAATTCCTTACATTTGTGTATGTGCATGTTTAGGTGCTGGTGCAAATTGAGGGAAAGATGAGGCAGTTACCGGAGGTACGTTCATGTCAGGTGAGCACCGCCAACCCCGGCACACTACAGAGACTGCTGCACTCCTTTGAACACTCTCTGCAGCTGCTTGTCTCACAGGTGAGAAACACTGTTACACTGAAACACACTCTAATACACTCATATTCATTCTGCTACATTCTAGTTCACTATAATATACTCTGCCATACTCCAGGACACTCTGTATTTACTAAAACTAGAAATGAAATATTCTAATATTTTGAGATGATGGATTTTAAACCATAATTGTTGGGAATAAAACATGTTCAATTAATATAGAATATGATTGTATGTGTTTAACTTTTTGAATTAAAATACAAATAACATTTCCTGCATTTATTCTGTACATATACTGTATATACTGTGTACACATTTATGTATGTGTATGTGTAATGATATTTTTCATTATATATGGAACTTGAGCTAAAAATATATTATAATATTATAATATAATTATATATAATATATTATTATAATATTTTTATTTTTCCTTTAACCTTAACAGGTGCGTCAGTTGCAAGAGAACGCATCTCAGCTCCGTGCGATCTATGCTGGTGAGAAGGCAGACACGATCCTGGTCCGTGAACAGGAAGTGATGCGCGCATGGAAGGAACTCCTCGTGGCGTGTGAGGGCAGCCGTGTACAGGTTACTACGGTGACGGACAAAATCCAATTCTTCGCCATGGTTCGTGAGCTGAGCATGTGGACAGATGGGATCATGGGACAAATCGGTCCAGTTGAGGATGCACGGTATAAATCATTACCTTTGTGCAGATAAACTCATATATACAAACTTTTTTTTTTTTTTTACTTAAGAGATTTTATAAACTTTCCACAACTTTTTTATCATAAGCTGTGTGCATATGTTTCTGTGTTTGTGTTTCTTAGCGACATGTCTTCCCTGGAGTGCATGATTTCCCAGCACCAAAACCTGAAAAGTAAAATGGAGAGCAAAAGCAAGAATTTCATGCACTGTGTGGAGATGGGCAAGATGCTTCTCGCAGCACACAATCCTGCAGCTGAGGAGGTACAGAACACACAGACACAAAATATAAGGGCCATTAATGTCTCTCCATCGTTCCTGCCTTGAGCTCACTCTGTCTTTTTGTGCTGCTTGTAGGTGAAGGAGAAGTTGGAGTATGTGATGGCAAAGCAGAAAGATCTGAACGATAAGTGGGAGCAGCACTGGGAGAAACTCCAGCGCAGTAAGCAAATCCTCACGATGATCATTTAGTTGCTGCAGCCCGGCGTGGTAAATGCAGCACGAAGGCCCAAACAACTCGTTTTCACTGTCATAAATCCAGTTTAATATTTATACCACAAACAAAATGAAGCTTTAAAAATGAGCTTACGGAAATCAAACATATCACTTTCAGTACAACAGCCTGAGAAGGCAGTCTAACATTATTTGATGCCATTTGCGTCTACAGTGCAGAAACGGATACAGTCTGCACAAAAAAGCAAGGCTGAAGGGACGTGGCACACGACAAAGGAGTCACTTAGCAGTGGTGGTGAGGCAGAGGGCGGGGGTGACGAGGTGGAGCAGCTGATTCGCAGACATGAAGCGTTCCGTAAGGCGGCAACAACTTGGAAAGAGCACTTCAGCTCCTTACGACAGGTTGGCATGGCAACAACCAATAAAACACATATAATCTACTACTAATTTATATCAGTTTTCTTTTTACCCATCCATCCATCCATCCATTCATCTATCTAAACACCAGCCATCTCATGACTTATCATTTAATTGTTCATATATCCATCCATTGGCTTATCCATCCACTCATCCATCCATCCATTTATCTACAGTGCTGTGAAAAAGTGCTGGACATTCTCCTTCAGGATTTTCTGGTAGAGCACAGAATTCATGGCTCTATTAATTATGTCAAGTTGTCCAGGTCCTAAAGCAGCAAAGCAATTACTTTTACCTTTTTTCCCCTAATAAATGAAATCATCATATAAAAGCTGCATTTTGTATTTACTCATGTTATCTTTGTTTATATTTAAATGTATTTGATCTCAATCATTTAAGTTTTAAAAATATGCAAAAATTCAGGAAATCAGGAAGGGGGCAAATACATTTAAACAGCATTTTCCTTCTATTTAGTATAAGAAGTATTCACAGGCTGCTGGAGAAGTAACATTACTGAATGCTGAATTAATAAGGGTGAGCTGACTGAGAAAAGATTTTTCCAGACGTCACTGAGCATCTTGGTGGCTTTAGGAGTTTTGAGCTCAAGGTTACAGCAGCTGAGTTGACTTACTGCCAGTAGAAGAAACATCATCAGTATACTTCATCAATTTAACAGTTGGCTCCTTTGAAACAAAGTGATTGGTATAAAATGGGTGTAGCAGAGGGATGGAAGACATAACCTTTTGGAACACTCATGCTGAATAATTATTTATATGATCTCTGTCCCCTTCTAGGTTGAGAAACTGAAAGAAGAGCAAAGCAAGCAGTCCACCACCTCGTCTCTCCTCAACAGACAGATGTTTCCTCTTTCCTGCCTCGTGCCGAGCTCTTCTTCATCCTCATCTTCCTCGTCTCTTTTTAGGAGCCCTCTGCAGGACATGCTCCTGGAATCCAAATCTGGTTCAGACCTTACACATACCCCACATGCTTTTGCACAGAGGCTAGGGTCTGCACTGAATCCCTATGCTCCCGTCATGAATGGCTCCCCCTACCACAGGCTTAACCAACAAGTCGGGATGTTGGGCACAAACAGCTCCAGTCAAACTGGGTTAAATCAACAGGGTGTTTTTGGGGTGGACAGCTCGAGTTACAGTGGCCTAAACCAACTCGGCATGTTAGCTTCAGACAGCTCCAGCTACACTGGATTGAATCAACAAGGTGTCACTGGAGCCAATGGCCTGAACCCCCTTAGTGCCATGGGGGTGACCGAGCCCAAAACCGCATTTGCCTGGCAGCAGCTCAAAGCTGACTTGCAGCCCAGAATCAACCACATGCACAAGGCTGTAGGTCCTCTGTTAGAGGCCCATGCTGGGCACTTGGTCCCGATGGGTGTACCAGTGGGCACTGAGGCATCCCTGGAGCTGCTCCACGGACGGCTGCAGAGGGACCCTCGTGGCAGCCGGTCAGACCCTCAAATGGACCATCTGCGCAGGGAGAGGGAGTACCGGCTCGGGCGTCACACCTCCAGTGAGCAGGAGATCCAGGCACGTTTAAATGAGCTACCAATGATTGTGCGCCAGGAGAGGCACCAGCGGCGCAGGCTAGAGCGCCAGTCGTCCAGCGAGCATGAAGGCAGTGGTAGGCAGAGAGTTCAGAAACAGGACTCCAGTGACCAGGAGTCAGGGAAAGAAGGGTCAGACAAGAAGCAGACAGGGTAAGGCAAGAATGTGTATGTTTGCACGCATCTGTTATTACATTGCATTTTTATTATTAATGTTATGTATAAGCATGAATGCAATGGGGTGATTTAACGCGGTCTATACATTTGTAATAAACAAGAGCAAATGACTGAGAGACATTTTTACATGTTTTACAAAATAAAGACCAGATGAGGATAGTTACATGGACTCTGGTTTGCTCTGGTGGGTAATAAGAAATGGAGGGATGTGTGCCACTGAATTTGTCCTTTATAAGAGGGTGAGTCAAAAATTATCCACACTCCGGTTATATTAAAATTCCATTGGGTGTCTTATCAGCACTTTCCGTTCAAGGCTACTGTCTCCCAAGTCACTGCTGTGCAGGTGTGAATGTGTTACATCATTTTATTTGTAACCGCAGTGCGAGCAAAAATGGATGCCTTGCTCGTGATTTGCAGGAAATAAGAGCAGCGTGCAGCGATTCATTTGTGTATGGTCTGAGGGTGTACCTGGTACCGAAACAACTCACGGAAGAGCATGAACAGAAGTGTTTGGATATCTGCAAACTAAATTTGGACTGATATTCTGAGGAAGGTGAAAGGTGAAAAGAATAATTACTGGTGACAAGACACGGATTCATCACTATGAGTCTGAGAGTAAACAGCAGAGTATGGAACGGAAACATCCTTAAAATGCAGACCAGGAAAAAGATCAAAAGTCAACCATCAGCTGGAAAAATTTATCAATGCTTAAGGTTTTCTGGGATTCTCAAGGTCCAGTATTCGAATATTATCAGAAAAAATGTTGAACAATCAACAGTGCTTGTTACAGTGAGACGTTTAGTGAAGAGCTGAAGCCTAAACTTTAGATTAAACGCAGAGAACTGATATCTGAGGTCTTCGTGATCTTGCAGGATGATGCACGTCCACACACTTATGCCCACACTGTTGACACTCTCTAACTTGATTATGAGGTGGTAAAGCATCCTCCCTATTATCCTGATCTCACTCCATTGGACTTTCACCTGTTTGGTTCCCTGAAAGCAGAACTACGAGGATGAAGATTCACTTCTGATGAAGAAGTGAAGACAGTGGTGCATTCGTGGCTCGCAGCTCAGCCTAAAACATTTTTTAATGAGGGAATACTAAAGCTTGTTGACAGATGGACAAAGTGTATTTAAAACGCAAGATGGTTATGTAGAAAAATTATGTGTTTGTATTTTGTAGTTAGTGAAAATTAATTCTATGGTCAGAGTGCGGATTATTTTTGACTCACCCCCATATTATTAATTCATTTTAAAACTAGTTTAGTTTGTTCATTTAAAAACAATTTACACTTAAGTATTTGGGTCTCTCTTTCTTGCTGTTGTAGGGAAAAACGCTCCACTATGGCTGAGATAGTGGAACAGGTGCAGGAGAGAGAAGCATGCCATGTGAGTACTGAAGCTTTATTTACCGTAACACAAGAATAACCAAATATACACTGCTTTCTTTTCTTTAACACTGATTCTGCGGGTAAGTCTCTAGAAAAGAAGTGGGCACTATTTTACATGTTTTGGTGTGTTCTTGAAACATTTTCAGTGTTTGAGACAGCTACCAAATCTCTCTGTCTCTTAGGCGAGGGGAGAGGTGTATCGTCCTCCCAGCAGTCTCTCTGCCCCTGTCTCTCGTCTTGACCGGCCTCGAGCTCGCGATCGCCCAAAACCACGACGGCGGCCGCGTCCTAAAGAACCCGAGGAGACGCGTCGGTCACGGTCAGCACCGGCTCAGAGCACGCCAAGCACACCGCAGCCACCTACACATACTGTTCACGAGGAGGGCTTCCTGTACCGCAAACACGAAGAGGAAGGCAAGGAAAAGAGCCCCAACAGGTGCTGCTAATGTATTTACAAATTGATTAGCTCGTCCTTTGTGGGTGGTAAAATGGACACCCACAGGAAGTACAGTCGCATATATAATGTCCGTCTCCATTCACAGCAAGTCGTGGGTGAACCTGTACTGTGTGCTGAACAAAGGCGAGATCGGCTTCTACAAGGACGCCAGGAACACGACGACCCCATACAACGACGAGCCGCTCCTCAACCTGGCCATGTGTACCTTCGACACCACTAACGGCTACAAGAAGAAGAAAAACGTCTTCATCCTAAGGTAAGTTTTGGACATAAATCAAGTGCTACAAGTCTCCAAGGTTAGCTTTGAAGGTCATGGAAAACATTACAGCAAGAAACACTGCCTGTAAAAACTGTTTTTACCCACTGCAGGAGTGAAACCGATGGGGATTACATCTTCCTGGCCAAAGATGAGGTAAGATTAAAGATGCCCCATCACAGTTACAGCATAAAGACCTAAATGAAGTACAAATTAAAAAATTTAGGACTGCTACTTTTATTACTGATTGTGTGTGTGTGTGTGTGTGTCTGTGTGTGTGTGTGTGTGTGTGTGTGTGCGTGCGCACGCACAGGAGGACTTGAAGCGTTGGGTGAACAGCATAAACGCCAGCCTGAGCGAGATCGAGGAGATCGCCAAGTGGGAGAAACCCACCACTTCGTCGACCGACCCCGACAAATCAGAACGCAAGGAGCGCTCCGAAGGGGCGGAGCCATCTGAGAAGTCGGAGCGATCTGATCGATCGGACAAGCGAGAGGGGGAGAAAAGCTCAGAAAGTTCGGAAAAGAGGGACACGTTGGAGAGAGAGAGGATGGAACGACGAGGAAGGGAACGAGGAGAGAAGGAGAGAGGAGAGCGAGATAGGGGAGAAAGAGGAGAGCGTGGAGAGAAAGGAGAGAGAGGAGAAAGAGGAGACAGAGAGAGGGAGAGAGAGCGGGATAGGGGAGACCGGAGTTCCAGGGGTTCGAGCACCTCGGGGAAGAGTAAATGATACGCTCAACTCGTCCATCCATTCATCCATCTTTCCATAGATCTACCAAGAATGGCGGAGAGGAAAAGAACGAGTGCTTTGACTTCTCCGTCACCCTGATGACACGCTGTTGAGGTTTTTTAGTAAACACAGCGTCCAAAGAGAGAGTCTTGCAAAAGCGTAGGAATTATTCTTGTCCTATAATTAGTAAACGAAGACAGAAAATGATATCGCTCAGATATCTGAATAGCGTTTTTAATGAAAGCAATATGATGTACGCTGTAGTCTATTTAATATCGGATTCATACTCGCCCCTATGTTTGTGTGTGAGAGAGAAAGTGAAAGCAGGAGAAAAATGTGTGTATGCCTATGAAAAATGTGAATACACTCAGGACTAGAACTGAAAGAAGCAGATGCAAGTGCGAACACACTCACACGTACCACACACAGGTTATACTTTCCACTAATTAGTCAGATGTTGTTATCCTGCTTCAGTAGCAAAGCATAGTTAAGAAACATTCATTTAGATCTTCTAAAGATAAACCATGAAATATAAACAGTTTCCTGTACACTTATTTCAAAATAAACGAGTAATCGATCATGTTCAGTAGAGACGTGAGACTAACGTAGGCAACAAGTCCTCAAAGTTTGACATGCAGTAATTTAGAGTGAATCACCAGCAAATCACCTAAATCCATGGGTATAAGGTACACCAATCAGCCATAACTTTAACACAACCACCATGTGTACTGACCAACATTGATTACCAACTATACACAGCAAACTGGTGACAGGATCATGGGCCCATGGGCTTACCCATGCCTGTGGGGACCATAGGCCAGCCCATCCTTTCTGATCCCACAGAAAAGCCAGCACTCGACACAAATCATCAAACAAAGTCAATGCTGGCTGTGATAAAAAAGCACCAGAACCCAAGTGCACCACAGCCTGCTGCACATGGGGCCCAGTGGGCAAAAAGCTGCTGACCTGGAATCCAAATTCCCCAGATCCCAGTCTAATCGGGATGGGATGTGCCAACAAACAAGTCCAATCCATAGAGCCCCCACCGCAGAGGATCCGCTCTTAACATCCTGGTACCAGACATCACAGCATACCCCCAGAGACCCTGCATAGTCATGCCCCGTGGGGCAAGAGCCGCCCCAGTGGCACAAGGGGAACCCAAAACCTAGGTGGTTTTATTGTTACGCTGATCTGTGTATCTACAAAGTAACCAAAAGTTAACAAACCCCAACAGTTTCTTAGCAATTATGTGTCTATTATGCCAAATGAAATTTAGATAAAGGGCAGGAAGTAAAAAAGTAAAATGGATGACATGGAAGAAAGCATATGTTCTGCTAGTTTAGATGATATTATGAGAAGAACTATATGAGTAGAAAATTACAACAACATATCTTTGACCTGATCTTATGTTATGAAGAGAAGGGGTTTCTCAGTTGAATTGAAATCCTGCTATTGAGGCTGTAGATCTTAACAACTACTGTGTCCTTCAAATTCTTCTATTCAAAGAAACAAATTAACGGCGGTATACTTTTAAAATAAAAATAAAAATCTTTGGTTCGTATCTCGGTAGCAATGCCCTCCATGTTGACTGCCATTATAATTTTTGGCAGGGTGAGTAACCTTTCCTTCTGAATAACCTCAACGCAGTGGCGCATCTCGAGATTAATGGTTTAGTTGTTAATTCATCATAGAAACACATAGCCACATAAGTTATGTTACCTTTATTTATTTACTTTGGATTTTGCTCCAATTTTCTCCTTAATTGAATTATTTTCGCTCATTTATTTATCTTCTATACCGCTGAACAGAGTCACGGGAGCCTGTCCCAGGAGACTTTAGGCACGAGGTGGGGTACATTCTGGACAGGGTACCAATCCATCATAGGGCACACACATACTCACACACACTCACACACACACACACACACACACTACGACATTTCTGGAATGCCAATTAGCCTAAACTGCACGTCTTTTGACTCTGGGAGGAAACCGGAGTACCCGGAGAAAACCCATCAAGCACAGTGCGAGGCCACAGTGCCAACCACTATGCCACTGTGAACCTCTCCCCATTTAGTTATACGTTTACATTTATGGCATTTGGCCGATGGTTTTATCCATAGCGATTTACATTTATCTCCTTACATTTGAGCAATTGCCGTTTGAAGGCCTTGCTCAAATGCTCAAAAGTGACAGCCTGGTGATGGGGTTTGAACCAGTGACCTTCTGACTGTCCACTGAGCTAGCCCTGTGCCCTGTTGCCAGTTCCAACTTGTCCCTCAGGGCTCTCTCCTAAATAGAGAGAGCAGAGACTATCACATGCTTCCTCTGAGACATGTGACACAAGTCATCCAATGCTAGCAAGTGCGAAGGGAAGTGCCCATGACTGGCTAGCATCGCCATGGGAGTAAGGCAATATCCCTCATCAACCCCTCCCCCAGACACAAGAGAACAGCCAATCTGCTATTTGGACTGGGAATTGAACTCGCGATCATCTCACCACCCAGCAGAAGTTACGTTACCTTTAATGAAGTGTTCACTCAATCAACGAGCATTATCCAATTCCACTTCTCCTCACCCTGAAGGATCACAAGCCATTTTTGCTTGGTGTCTTTCTGTAAATTTCTTACATTTTTACTTATTAATATTTGAACAACTGATTTTGGTACTCGATAAAAGCTCATCACGCTTTCTTGGGTTGATTGGCTAAAAATTATGCAAATGGTAAGCATTTTAAAAGCTTGTGATTGTACTTGCTTTACTATGTAGTAAAGCTTTTCCTGCCCTCCATCTACATTTCGCTCTCCAGTACCACCGAGCTTTATCTCCAGAACAAGTTAGCGCTTAAAGTCGAACATAGTGAAACTTAGTCATCAAAAATGCGTGTAAAGGTCAGGAATTGGAAGCTCTCTGGCTCACATAAACAATCAATACAGCTCCAGATTTATCCGGCACTATTTGATAAATCTACTCCTTAATTCATATATTTTAATTTAACAGTTTCAGTTACGCCGCATGACATTACCATTACGTTATTTTCTTCTTTGTTGGTTTGAATAATGCAAACAAGGAGCTTGAAAGGAATTTGACTTAACCCATGCGCGTGACCCAATTCTGAATACAAGGAATTTTCCCTCCTCATGAATTCTTACCACTTAATGCGTGAAAACTTTCTTACTTGTTAGCTATGTTAGCCTCATAAAACGTAGAGTGTGACACTAAAGAAGCAAACATCACACGCCAAGCAAAGGATTGTCAAAAAGATTAAAAGGTGGAAGTTTGTTTAAACATCAACCAGCATGGCGTAAAAGCCTCAACCATCACGTCACCTCAACAGAGCATGACGGCAATTCCAGATTTATTCCTCTAAACACGTTCAGCAGGACTAAATTCCCAGCGTTTGTTACAGAAGTATAAACCATAATGTGATAGACAATGTGATCTGTACACCTTTAGGCTAGGACGTAAAAACGAATCGTTAGGATTCGACTCGAAATGTCGAGGGAACACCAAGAGATTGGTCCTCATGTCATCTCATGTCATCTTCATCCGTTTGATCGTAAAACCGACAGGAAGTAGGGAGTTTATGTGTGACGATGTTATGCTATCTGAGATCTTGTATATATCTATACATATCTATAAATATATTTGTATATACCTATAACAGTAAACACGACGTCTACAAAGCTACGCCGAATTAAGCCAAACTTTCGTCGAGTTTTTATTAATCGGCAGAAATATAATGACGTAACGACGTATTACTCGCCTAAAGTGGTTTCTGACTTTATGACGTGCATTTACGTAGACTCACAGCATAAACAAACACACACACACACACACACACCACAGCAGCACTGTTTTATATGCATATATGCTATTGGTCTGAATGTGCGCTCGTCACTCTTTCTGTGTGTTCGGAGGTCAAGCTCGGCCATTTTTTTAAAATATACATATATATTTCTGTCCTCAATTAGCTTTTTTTTCCCCTGTCTTCCAGGTTTTTAGTAATTGTGGGAAAAATTTTGTACTTTTAAACATAATATCGTAAAACTCTGATCATGTCAGCGATATTACAAACAACAAAACTCCCAAACCACTTTTACTCACTGATAGACGTCTCGTTGTGGTTCGATTGTTTTTTCTTTTTGTTATCATCAAAAATTTTTTTACAATTATTTAGTGATAACCTTACGTGCCATAACAGTAACCAATTTTATATTGAACGATTCGCTGTACTACGTGCGACATGTCAAAGTCCCTGCGTCTGAGATGCGCACAAACATGCACATCGTATTTTTTTTATTTTTTTTATGCCTTTCT
>JAOVVB010000031.1:14622206-14635400 GCA_028570985.1 Heterobranchus longifilis | reverse complement strand
TGTGTGTGTGTGTGTGTGTGTGTGTGTGTGTGTGTGTATGTGTGTGTGTATGTGTGTGTGTATGTGTGTGTGTATGTATGTGTGTGTGTGTATGTGTGTATGTGTGTATGTGTGTATGTGTGTGTGTGTGTGTGTGTAAAAATGTTCTTACTTACTTTCTCCATGTCTTGACCATATGTCATATGTCTTTCGACAGAACACACCCATTGTGTTATCTCTACAACAGAGACTCTGTTATTTGGTTTATCAGATCCTTTATGTCTTTAGACGGCCTTCGAGGAAAGCAACGAGCCGAGCACCACGCTGCAGGCCTTCTTCTTCGGCCGCAAGGGACAAAACAAGCTGCAGTACAAAGAGTTTCACAGGTCTGTCTTCAGGAGTGTGCTGCTGTCTTGCATTTTCAGTATTTATAGTCTGACGAACTTATTTTAAATTTCACTGCATTTTCTTAATTATTGGTTTTAATTGATAGGCTTCATAGGTAGAAGCCCATGTTTATGCACCTGGGAGCACCAATAATCACACAACATGCAAACGTCACTGATTAAAAAAATAAAGAAAAGTGCAAAACATGATTAAAAAATAATAATAAATTACTATTTTAATACTGTATTATACATTAGATTTTTTTGGGTTATCATGTTCTTTTTCTTTCACCTCTCTTAATCTTCCTGTCTAACTTGCCTGCACTAGTTTCAGTTATGGCTAGCTGTTTTTTTTCTTTTTCTTTCCATTTTGAATTTTTACTGTAAATAGTACATGCACATGAATGCATTACAATGTGATGTGTAAAATACTTTTGTTGATTTTTATGATTATACATGCATTTAAAGATTCCATTTTTTGCCTTTTTTTGTATTTATACTTATTTTTCTCTATAAATGCCACTTAAAATAATCGTGACCTGTATTTGTGTGTATGTGTTTGTGTGTTATGTGTGTGTGTGTGTGTGTGTGTTTTACTGGTGTGCAGGTTCATGGAGGATCTGCAGGCGGAGGTGCAGGAGATGGAGTTTCTGCAGTTCTCCAAAGGCATGGACACCATGAGGAGGGAGGACTTCGCTGATTGGCTGCTGCACTACACCAACGAAGAAGACAACGACGAATACTTGGAGAACTTGAGGAAGAGAATCCCGACAGGAGAAGTGAGGGGTTTTTTCCAAGTGAGATGTACTGTTTTCGGTTTGAGACCGCCCTTCATCTGTCTCCTTTGTGTCTTCCTGTTAGAGCATCACTTTTGAGGAGTTTAAAGCCTTCTGTCTTTTTACCAACAACCTGGAGGACTTTTCCATCTCGGTGAAGATGATCGCCGACGCCAACAGGCCGATTGGAATGGGTAAGACTGTTCACTGTGTCGGAGCTGCACAGATTTAACGATGTGACACCATGTGACTCAGAGGTCCGTACAGGTCATCTTTTGTTGCTTCTCAGAAGTCTGGCCTTAGAAACATTGACAACTCAGTAACGACTATAACCGTAATATTCATGGAGATTCATTTCATTTCATTCTGTGACTTGCACCACATTGTCAATGCGTAACAAAGTAGTTTTAAATGTCCCAACGTTTATCAGTTCGCCCAGACGTTCCGTTCCGTCGCTATAACACCCATCATGCTTCCCTTTCGTCTGCAGCACAGTTTAAGAGAGCGGTGAAGATCGCCACAGGACAGGAGCTCTCTGAGAACGTCCTGGACACGGTGTTCCAAATCTTCGACCTAGACGGAGACAACTGTCTCAGCCATAAGGAGTTCATCGCCGTCATGAAGGACCGGATGCTGCGGGGCCTCAGGGTGAGAGATCAAAACCAAACGAAAATTCTAAATTCAAGCCGTAAATGTAGTCCAAGTTATCAGTTATATAATGTAAAGCATCATTATGTTAAGTGTGTGTTTGTGTGTGTGTGTGTGTGTGTGTGTGCGTGCGCGCACTGACAGGTTCAGTCCCAGCAGGGCGTGTCAGGTTTCTGGAGGTGTGTGAAGAAAGAAACACTTAAAGGAGCTCAGGAGGCCCTGAGTCACAGCAGCAGTCCTTTCTGAATGGAAATGCACCTGTTCCAGGTTCCAGGGGCGGGGCTTGTGACATTAGGGGTGTGGCTATTCCATGTGGTTGTAATAAAGTTATACCAGCACCTGGAGGCTCAGCATGTGGAGACGCGTCACGTCACGCTGGTCCATTACATCCGACTGTCGCTGTTTCATCCACGTTAAATTTCACAATTCATGTATGTTTCTGCGTAACTAAAAGACACATCACAATATAGGAGGGTGAGTGAGTCAAAAATTATCCGCACTCTGGCTGTAGAATTTACTCAAAATAACCTTTAAAAAAAAGGGACAAATACATAATTTTTTACATGATCTTCTGCTTTTCAATACACTTTGTACATCTGTCAAAAAGCATTTAAGGCATTCCCTCATTAAAAACGAACCGTGCGGCCAACAGTACGCTTAAAACTAATCCGGGGTGCGGATAATTTTTGACTCACCTTCGTATATTAGAATTATCACCACCATGTCGATCATTTTCTTCCAGGATGCTTTATTATTATTATTTTATTTGAAATGATCTGACTGAATGTCCAAACAGCAATTGTTAAAGTTTTAAATGTTTACTGGGACCCACAATCCTCTACTAAAGTCCAGTTTACATTTTTTGGTCCAACCAGAATTTCCAAAAAAAAGGAAAAAAAAATTAATTCATAATTTTGTAGAATCTAAGCTGATAATATAGTAATTCTTGTTCTGGGTTCCACAGGGTGAAGCATTAAGTCACTTTTTACTACATCATTAATAAACATATCCAGGTTTGTGGCTTTTATTGTGAAAATGAAATATGAAAGTGTATGTGAAAAATGAAATATTTTTAAATCCCCGTGCCTTAGATTTTATAAGTCATTTGTGCCAGCTTCTTTGTTGTGTATTTTGATTTATTAACTTTTTTTTTTAATATATATATTTATATATATATGTATATCTAAGGTTGGTTTTGGGTGCTTTCACACCGTAGTTTGAATTGGTGAAAATTTGGTACTTTTAGTTCTATTATTCTATTTGGTTTGGTTTGTTTTCTCTTTAACACTCCAAAAAGTGACAAAACACTGGCGTGTGTGACAGAAAACTCATGTAGAGTGACAAGTTTAGAAATCAGAGATTTTGTTGGTGGAAAAAGTAAAGAAAGCGAAACTCACAAAGCCACACTCCATTCTTTGTCAGTCTGCACACACCATGTTTTTCGCAGGTTTTGACTGTCATTAGTCTCAGTATTGTTCCTCACATCTACACAAGCGCCCAAGACGCCCAGCACTGTTTGGTTTAGTTCCTGTATTCAGACAGATTCAGGATTAAATCGCTTTCTTGCTGTCTGCACTGAGTTTGAATTGTACTGTACCAAGACCAGCACACAGAGATGGGCTCTGATTGGCATCAGTGTGTGTGTGTGTGTGTTGGTGAGATTTCTGTGCATAAATAAGCAAACCACACCAAAGAGAATAATGCAGTAGTGTTTGATTCAGATGGACTAAACACTGCATATGTGAAAGCACCCTTGGTTGCGGATCTCTCTCTTTTTTATTTTATTTTTTTATTACACTAATCTATTGGGGCAAATGCAAGCAAAAGCCTGTTTACCAAAAGTCTTGCACACTGGTTTAAAATAAAATAAAATGTGCATGTTTCAGAGTGAGTTCAGACTTCTTATTTCTATACTACTACTACTACTACTAATAATAATAATAATATTTCTTATAATAGTAGGTGTAGTAGCGGTATTATTATTATTATTATTATTATTAATGTTATTATAGTGGTGATAGTATTAGTGGTGGTAATAATATTAACAATAATAATAATTAGTTGTAGTGGTAGTATTATTATGAACTTTACACTTTATACTAATTAACTTTTACCCTAATTTAAAGCATTTCACCTAATATAAAGTAAAATAATGAAGGAAAAAATAAACTATATAAAATATATACAACATATTTATTATATTATATATTGTCAGCCAAAAAAAAGGTATACACACTCCAGGAAAAGAAAAGTAGTATGATGTATATTATATTAATATAATGATCATATGATAATATATAACAATATATAACGCATATCAGTAGATGTATTATTGTAATATTTATATTTAAATAAATATCTATATAGTTAAAAATAAAATAAAATGCTGTACATATATATATATATAGAGAGAGAGAGTCAGCCAAACAAATGTGTATATATGTATGTATTTCTTTTTGCTTAATACATTAAAACTATTAGAGTTAGTCAAAAACGAGCAGCAATAAAACTTTTTTTTCCCCAAACACAGAAGCGTCCGTTCGTGACGTCACGCGCTCTCCCGCGCTCTCGCTGCTGATTGGACAGAAGGTGATGCGCGAGGCCGGTCGCGCTCGAGCGCTATAAATATCGTTTAAAATTTAAATCGAAATAAACTGAATTTCTGTAACGGCAGGAATAAAGAACACGTCTAACTGCTCCATAAGTGTGAATGGAGGCCGTAGAGAGAGCCGTAGTGTGACGTCTCCCTGGTGTGTGTACGCGGTGAGGATGAGGAGTGGAGAGGGGAAAGGGGAGATTTAGACCTGACCTCAGTGTGTAAGGTATTACAGCCGAGCGCTGAAGTGTTTCTGAGGTAAGTTAGTGAGCTCGCTCTGTGGCGTCAGGTTTCGCCACACACACACACACACACTGAGTAAAATACGTGTACTAGTGCACTAAACAGTGTGATAACACAGCACACAGGACTGTCTAGTGCAGAAGTGTGTGGAATAAAATTATAATAATAAGGAATAGGCCAATTTAGATGCTTAAACTTACCCCTAAACAAGACTTGTTTATCGAGTTTATTAGCTTACAAAATAATATGAGAAAGAAAAAAAACGAGAACACAACGCGTGCTCCCGCACTAGACAGTGTGTGTGTGTGTGTGTGTGAGGAGCACCCCAGCTTACCGAGGCTACTACACAGTGTGGGAGTGTGCTAGTTTGGGACTGACGCGTCTCAAGTGTCGCGCTGAACGCGCTAGCTTAGCTTCACCATCATGCGGTTTTTATATATATAGTTCCTGTTTAGACCCTGAGAAGGAGAATCAAAGCGTGTTGGGGTTGTTTTGAAAAATCAGATACCCTGAAACACACCGCAAGACGTGACCTTTTCCGTTCCCCATCTTCTCTCTGGGCTGCGGCGGGAGATGATGGCCGGCGGTGCGCTCCAGCAGACCGGGATCCCGGTGCCGGTGCTCTCGGCTCAGGAGCAGCGGCACGAAGAGGAGGAAGAAGAAGAAGAGGAGGAGGAGGAGATCCCGCAGTTGCCGCCTCCGCCTCTGCCGCACTCGCACATGGACTCGGAGGCGGTGGATTCCCGCAAAAGACCGCTGGAGACCCCGACTGAGGCGGGAAGCACCAAGCGCACCAACATCGGGGGTAAGAGGAGCGGCGAGACGCCCGACTCCTCACCACACACACACACACACACGAGCAAGTGCACGGCTTTATTTCACAACAAATAAATAAATAAATTCATTAAATAAACACTCTGTCAACAGGTGAGAGAGGTAAGAGGTCTATTTATTCTTCTTTATTAATAAGAAAATGAAAAGCACATATTAGGAGAATAAAAGTATAACAGGTGTAAAACCTTGAATTATAAAATTAACTTAGTTATCCACAGTTAACAGGATAAAATAACTAGAAGATATACAGTATAAGCAAACCTAACAGAGAATATGTAAATAAATTATAACTATAGACAAGCATAAACCAAAAAAAAAAGAGAAGAAAAAAACAGAGAAAACTAAATGATGATCAAAATAATCAGTGGTTCATTGATTAAACCTGAATGTGGAGACAATAACAGATCAGATTCTTAATTTTTTATGAGATTTAACAAGTTCAACAGGTTCAAAACTTGAACTATACAATTAACTATACACAGAACAAAAAATAAATAAATAAGTAAAGGTATACAGTATTGTATAAGCAAATGTAACAAAGAATGTGTAAATAAATTATAAAAATAGACAGAATAAACAAACAAACCAAAAATAAATAACTAAAGAAACATCTAATCTTCTATTAATGAGGTGATGAGTTTTTTTTTAATTATTATTATTATTATTCACAGAGGAAAGGTAATATTTTAGGAAGTGATTTAGAAAACTTACATTCATGAATGTAGATTTTAGCCATTAAAATATAAAAGTTGGTAGGTATTGAATTTGATAGTATTCAAATGATTTGTTACTATAGCGGAGTTGAGAGGCAATATTTTTTATATTTCTTATTATATATTTTTTTGTATATAACAGTAGAAAGAATAAACCAAGTACCAAAAATAAAAATTTTAAATGATAATAACTAAGAATGTCAAGACAGAGAAGATTTGTGGTTTTTATAGGTCTAACAAGTTCAAGAGGTTTTTGTACTTCACATAGGAATGGAAGTGATTTAAAAAATCCATTCATAAATGTAAAATATAAAAGTTGACAAAGTACTTAAATGATTTGCTACTGTGGTAGAGGTCAGAGGTAAGAGGTATTACGCAACCTGAAATGTGACATGATGTCCTGTGATGTAATACTCACTGATTTCTGTTTGATTGCAGAATCTACATATTCTTGCTAGTTTCATGTTAAATGAGGGCCAAAAAAAGTGTAAACTTAATCCATATTTTCATGTAACCTTTCCTGTGCTGGCAGATGGACATGGAAATCTGGATGAATTTATTTCTGTACTTTTTTACTTTTTTAAAATGTAAAGATACATTTTAAGGGTATTCAGCTTATATTGTTTCCCGTTTTTCTTTATGGAATTTTATTTTTAGAGATAATATTTACTAGAGATGGGAATCATCAGTCATCACCTAATATGATATTATCACGATACCCCGGTGTCGATTTGATTAATATTGCGATTCTGTAAGTATAGATATTTTATAAATATCCCTATTCAATATTAGATTTTTTCCTTGATTTTGTTAAAATTTTAAGACCTTGAACCTTTGGAAAAAAATAGAATTTTTAAAAGTTAAATTATAACAATTATAATATACAGAGTGAGCCAAAAATGTATACACACTTGAGAAAAAGTAAAATATTTAAATATAAAATTTATTGTTATACATTATAATATTATGCTAATAATGTGATAATATCATTAATATTATATTAATATAATGTACATCATACAATTTTTCTTTTCCTGAAGTGTGTATAAATGTTTTATAATAAATACCTTTAAAAAAAAAAGTTTTATATTTTAGATCTATTCAACAGCCTCACAACTGACCTGTACACGAGTAAATAAATGTAATGTGTTCCTTATAACATTAGTTTTCTGACATAAAAAGCAAGTGCAACATTTAAACACTACACAGAAATTATATATACAGACACCCATGAGCGTTTGTCGACAAGTAGCAAAAAGGAAGTCGTGTTGTGCAGGTGTAGTTGGAAATGTGTTAAGAAACTAAGAAAATATTCATAGTTGAGTATTATTTCCGTTCATATAGAAGCGGACGTGAACGGGGACAGAGTTTGGAAAAGATGGCAGAACAATTCCTTTCCGTACCCGTACCCATCCCATTCTCCCGATCTTACACCACCTGATGTCTACTTGTGGGGAATGTTAAAGGAGAGTGTGTTCAACTGGAATAGTTTAGAGTGAAACACCTGTAGGATTATTAAGAAGCAGCAATGTTTTACACACACACACACACACACACACACACACACACACACACACACACACACACACACACAGTAGCAGTTTGTGTAAAAAAAGAGACATAAAGTGGCTCGGAAAGTTTGAGTTATGGCCGTCATCTGATTAACCATCTGCAACAGTTTGATTTTCCCGCAAATGCCACAAGGCACATGCACATTCAAACACATGTGTAACTGTTATATGACTGCATAATATTTATCCTGTATCCTTTTATGTCTTTTAATTCATTTATACATGAAAATCTTAAAGCATCCAAAAACTTGATACTGTAAGCTGGATCCTAAGTTTCAAAGTAAAAGATTTTACCACAGGAGTGCCTTCTATGACATGGAAAGGTCCTGTCTAGTTCCCTGTCTAGTTTTCAGTGTTTAAACGTTATATCACAGCGATGCAGTATAACAGCACACAACAAGCTTGTTGCAACAAAAAAAAAAAAAGACAGACCTTGAATATGTTTTTGCATATAACGATGTTATTATACTCAGTGCTTTCCTTTTTGTTTCTTTTCCAGTAAGTTTTTTTTTGTCTTCCGTGCACATTATGTTCTTCGTCTAGAGACAAAAGAAGCAACAACAAAACAAAAAAATCACAAGTAGCAGCCAGTTTGTAAGTTTTTTACCAACACTTTTGTCAGGGTAAAGAAAGGGTGGAGAATTGTACCATTCATGAGCACACACTTCTGTATGTTTGGTATACAGCTTTAACTTAGAAAGGTGCCCGTGCTGTGCTTTTAACATGTAAAACGTTTTTTTAAAATATATAAAACAGGAAGGAAGAAAAACAATGTGTGTTTAAAGTATCGTAAGTTGAAATTTAAAGGTAATTCTGTAAACCTAAGTTACTGAACATCATAGCTTAGTGTAGCACAGTTTAAACACTTACATTGTTCTGTATACCTGCAAAATCATCTAACACAATGTTTTATTCAATTAATATTGAGAAAAAAACAAACACTTGCAACACAAGTACTTTGAAAAATATCACATACTTACCTTAAGGATTGCGCGGTGCTGACTGGGAGCTGTGGCTCGCCCGCTTCGTCCAGCATCATGAGAGTATCGCACGGAATACCAGTAAAATTTGAAATAGGGTTTTTATTAGGGAACTCACCAGTGATGGAACTCACCAGTCACCACCAATTACGATGTTTTCACGATACGTTGATTCTATTAATATTTTGAAAAATTTGATAAATATCCTGATTCAATATTCCATATTGTTTTATTTAGTTTCAGTTGTAACACCTTGAACATATAACTTAAAAGTTTTATACCTCAGCTTTATTCAACAGCATCACAACTGAATTGAACATGAATAATTATACTCATGATTATAAAGAAACAGTGACGTTTTACCGCCTGAACTGCCTCCTTTTCACACAGTCTTGAGGGGCTGCTAATGCGCGTGTTTCGAGACTAATTAGCGCTCACAGTGTTTCAAGACTGGTGTAAGCATGTGTGTAATGAGTGGGTTTGAGACTAATTCGCTCACAGTGTTTAGAGAAAATAGGCAGGTAAGAGTTTTTTAAACACGCGCGACTTTTGATAATTTAACGCCAAAAAAGTGCTTTCCGGTTGCGGCACTCAGAAGCTCGTGCACTTGGCACAGAATCGGTTATGTCTGATCAAGATGAAAACCGGACAATGCCTCTGTTATGAATGTAATGAATTTTCAATTCACAAAAATCTATTTTGGAGTCGATGTGGCGATACGTGAATCAGCACACAAAAGGAATCGTGAATTATAACTGAATAAATTTTTTTTTATTTCTACCGAATGCGTATCACTTTTGCATCACTGTAAGTTGAACCGTCATATTTCTATTGTTATATTCTTATTATATACTGCACAGAACAATCTAATTTCATGGTTTGTAGGAATCACAGTGTTGTGCTGTTATTTTATACTATTAAAACATCACTTACATAGAAGAGCACTAGAGCTGCACCAGATATATTTAGAAGCGTTACCATGTCAGACAACACACACACTAGACATTAATAACATCATAAAACGTCAAGTTTCATTTGAATATCAGCCTGGTATGGATACTCAGTGCCCGATCAGTGTGTGTGTGTGTGTGTAAAAGTATAAAAGGAGTGAGCGATGAAGGCGTCTCTGCCAGGTAAAGTCCAAGTTGCAGTCAAAGAAAGATTCATGTATTATTTTAAAATAGGACAAAATTGCAAATCAGATTATCTATCAACTAACTCTGTCTCTCTCTCTCTCTCTCTCTCTCTCTCTCTGTTTCTCTCCCTCTGTCTCTCTCTCTCTCTGTTTCTCTCCCTCTGTCTTTCTCTCTCTCGCGCGCGCGCTCTCGCTTGCTCATCACATGCTGGCTTTCTTTATAGGGGATCTGGCTAAATTGAGCGGAAAATGAATGAAGCGCTTAAAGCTCAAAGCGGCAGCTGAAGGCGAACCCCATTCACACATGGTAACAAACGCCAGTAACACAAAAGCCTTCCTCCTCCCCCTCCTCCTCCTCTGCCTTTATTAGGAGCTCATTAGGATCCCATCGGCTGCGTACAAGTTCTGCTGAGGGAAAGACCAGAAGCTGTCGAAGTATTTGTACACCATTTAACAATGGATACCCCATTGAGTCAAAGTGTGTCTTTTTTTTATTGTAGCGTTTATTTAAAATGCATATAAAATCACTCAGTGTTCCTTAAGAAGGTTCACTCTGAGGAGTACTGATGCAAAATGGACCATTAGAGCTCATCCTGGTGGAAGGTGTGTGTCCACAACATGTGTAATTAAGACTAAAGAATTAAAGTAATGACGTATTGTCGTTATATTTAAACCTGATGATTCCGCCTGCCATATCTTTCCCTCCAGGTCTTCTGTCGTTTAAGTAAACGTTTACAGGTATGGATCTGAGGAGGAGAAGTGAGTCAGAGCAGTTAAACATCGAGCTGCTGATCGAAAGGTCATGAGTTCAGATCCTAACACTGCCAAGATGGCGAGTTCAGGTCCGTGAGCAAAAAAAAAAAAAAAACTCGGTTTCCCCTGGACAACTGAGTCAGTCTATTTAATTGACTTACCCATAAATTAAAATTGAAATACGAAAGCTTCATGATCTTTACAACACGTAATATTTTATTCGCTGTACCGCATGCTGAAGTATCAGATAAAACTCTGCAGCCTGTGTATGTGTGTGTGTGTGTCTAAATATTTTTCTGTTGACCGATAGCCACAGAACGGCAGCCTGCTGTGGAGACTTTGAGTGTGTGTGTGTGTGTGTGTGTGTGTGTATGTGAGGAGAAGTGCAGCTGTCCTGTGAACCCAGAGCCACGCTTTTGTGTGATTGTAGCAACATCTCCGCAGAATGTCTAAGAAGAATGTGGTTAATGCAAACACACACACATACACACACACACACACACACACACACATACACAGGGCTCTGACTGTGTGTTCAAGTGGCTATTAGTCAGACAGTACAGGGAAGGTGTAGCATTTAAGATCAAGTGTCTCTCCACGCTCGTGTGCACTAGTCACTTCTAATGAATCAAGAAGAAGAAAAAAACAACTGTATAGAGGATTTGTCTGGAACGCAGCAGGAATAAGCAGAGCATGTTGTTTAACTGCTGCAAGACATTAGGCAGTGATTTTATCTGCAGTATCTGACTGTAGTTTGACAACAGGCGACAAATCAATTAGTTTAATTATTTGTTTGTTTTGTTTCTTTGCTTGTTTTTGCAAAGTTTTGATATCCTCGATCACGATAATCAGAATCGGCCAATACCGATCCGGATCGCTGATCACAGGTGTGTGTGTGTGTGAGTGAGTGAGTGGGTTATTGGGATCTGCTATGTAGTACCCCTTAAAGCTCAGAGCATTTTAGCTATTATTTGTTTTGCTGTTTTTTGTTAATAAACATTTACAGGGCTCAGGATTGTGCAGTACAGAGTGACGTATACTTTATTTCAGCACAAAAGGGGCAAAATAATGAACTGAATTTTTGTTCATATTAACCAACTATACAAACATGATAGGGATGACCGGGTAACACAGGCAAAGACATATCACATTTTATGGTTGTTTTTTCGCTTGTTTCTATGACCAATTTTGAGAGTTTTACATTTTTGTAGTGGTGATATTTACACATTATAAAAGTAATGATTTAAAAACTTTTGTTCTACCTGGCATATCCAATACTCAAATATCCAGTTTGAAGTCCGGAGCCTCTTCGTTAACACACACTGGCAAGGTTTTTATCTATATATATATATTGACTTACGCTGTGTTGCCGTATTGCACGTATCTGTGCCGCTTGGATTTTAAAGGATTTAAAGCATTTATTGTGCTTTATTTATTTATTACTATTTTACACAGCAGTGCACAAATTCGGTTAAGATCTAAGAAAGTAGCATAAACATAAGACTTTTATTTATTCGGAGGCGACATTTGCAACATCATTTGTCATTTCATGCAGATTATAAAAAACCATTAGAATAACCACCGCTCAAATAAAGAGAGAAAACATTCCATTACTAAACTTGCATTAAGCAACTGTCTCTCTCTCTCTCTCACACACACACACACATACACAGAGCAAAATGCTTATATAAAATGCGACTGTCTTGCTCTACTCACTCGCTATAACCTGCAGCACATGGAGCAAGGCTGTGAACAACAAACCGAAACTCTGGGAACCAAAACTCTGTATTTCACTCTTTATTATTATTTTGTGATAACAGTTTCGGTTTGCTTTTACTCTCTGCAGAGTCAGGGTAGAGCTTTTTGAGCGCTTCTGCCGTAGTTGGGTACACTGTGTTGTTCTTAACCGGCTAACAAGGTTGGTTGTGTTAAAACTTTTTGCTAGATGTTCACTCACATGGTTTTGCTTTAGAAAGAACTTTGCATATTTTAACTTTTAAAGAGACTTGTTAATGTTTCCAGCCTGGAGACGCCATGTTGACGTGGCTGTGTACACAATAGTATGTTTTAATGTGATCGTCCAGTTGAGAGATTACTGATCTGTAAAAATGAAGTTTGATCTAAGCACTCCTACTAATAAAAAGGTCCAATTCACTGAAGGGCAAAGGTCTTAGGGCCATGGAAAACTTCTGGTAGCATCTACTTACTAAACTATAATATCTCATTCACAGCTTAACAGTACAGGGGCGACTGGAGACCTGGAGCCCACGCCAGGGGACTCAGGGCAAGAGGCACGGCAAACCCTGGATGGGACACCAATCCATCAAAGGGCACACATACAGTACACTACCGCTCAAAAGTTTCTTTGTTTTTGTTTAGTGATTTATTTACTACATTTTAAAACAGGGGTCCGTTCTTCGTACGTCGCTAACTCAGTTAGCCGGATTTAATTGTTGTGGATTTGTCCTGATCTTGGATTGTTTGGTTCTTCGATGCGCTTCTAGCATTTGCTGTCATAGCAACATATCCGTAAGCTTGAACCTGCTCGGGAGCAGCTTTATTTCATGTAAACAGGATTTA
>JAOVVB010000031.1:14560792-14577084 GCA_028570985.1 Heterobranchus longifilis | reverse complement strand
ACACAGAGACGGGAATCGAACCTGGACCCTGGAGGTGCAAGGCGACAGTGCTAACCACTACACCACTGTGCCGCCCTCGAAATCTACAGCTTAGACATAACATATAAGCCTTTACTAACAATTTCTGTCGTTTTCTCTTGCTGGTTTCTTCATCTCTTGGCTCGCTGATGTTTTTATCGCTCCTTTCCATTTTGCAGCCCGCACCAGAACGCTCCCTCAAATTAATACGCAGCTAACTGTTTGTGTCTCCTTCCGCTTTGTGGGTGATGTAAGCGCTTCTTCTTTGTCGCTGTTTACGGGTGGCTTGCATTCGGAAGCGCACTTTGTGCTGTCAACAAATAATTGCGCAAAAACATAACACAAGCTTTTAAAATTAATTAAGAGGAGCAGAAAAATCAGAAGATTTTGCCTCGATCATTTTTTGTAATCGAATTACTTGAGGAATCGTTTCAGCCCTATACCACAGTACTCACCATACTCACAACACATTCCACTATTTACACCACAGTACTCACATAACACCGCAATACTCGCACTACAGTCCTCATCACAGTCCTCACAGTACCATATTTGTATCGCATCCCAATACTGGCATTTGCACAGCAGTGCTCACACCTCCATACTCGCACCGGATGACGATACTCAGACATTGCTCGCAACACACCACAGTACTCACATCACAGTAATGTGAAACGCCTTTTGTTTACTTGTTTATTTATTTACTTATTCATGTAATCATTTTGTAAACCACGATCTAGTAACGTCGGAATCTGCTTACGCAGGTGTTTGACCTCATTGTACCGAGAGCAACTGTTCTGGACTAGATGTTCCATTCCGTCTTTTGTTGCACACGTCTCATATCTCCTTGTATCCCTGTGTGTGTGTGTGTGTCTCAGCCTCATGAAGACGGGCCTCTGTACCACCCCACAGTAACGACCATCACTCTGGGTTCTCACACGCTGCTTGACTTCTACAGACCCGTCGATCAAGCGCAGGTAAAGTCCTGACAACACGCTGAGTCCGAACGTGAACCCGAACAGCTTTAACGATGAACCATGAATACACACTCACTCAGTTAATATAGCTATTACACACACACACACACACATACACATCCAGAGCCAGTCTTGTTCTTGGAAACTGAAATATTGTTGTTGTTCTGAGGCTGAAACTGAGCAGTGTGTGTTTTATACTTATTATTTGTGACAGTCTGTCAAGAAAATAGCTTTTTTTTCCCCTTCTCCAGCGTGTGGCCGAGACGCCCACCTCTCCAGCGCTGAGTCACCGCTTTGTTTTATAGAAGCGTTCCCCGTTTGCGGTTGTGTCAAACACGACAGGGTATGATTGGTGAAGTGAGAGAGAGAGAGATCGGTGCGAGGGTGTGACGGGAAACGGAGAACCAAATTAACCACAGAACAAAGTAAACAATATGGAGATAAAGAAAAGAAGTGGAAAACATGGATCGAAGTAAAAGTACTTTATTAGGAACTGATTCATGTGATTATCTCTGTCTCTCTCTCTGTTTGTAGACTGACGTTCCTCAGACGGAGGAGAGCCGCTACATGATGTCGTTGTTGTTGCGGCGCCGCAGTCTCCTGATCCTGCAGGATGAGTTGTACAAGCGCTACCTTCACGGGATCAGCGGCGTCGCTGCGGATGCGCTAACGGAGCGTGTGGCGAACCTGTCGGTAGCAGGAGGGCGGGTGGGTGAGACCCTTTCCCGCGAAACCAGAATCTCCCTCACCATCCGGCACGTGCCCAAAGTCTGCCGTGCCAACCTGCTGCTCGCCAGGAAGTGACACGATCATCACAGAGCTGTTCAAACCAGGAAGTGACTCTCTCTCTCTCTCCAGAGCCGAGCGAACCAGCAGGTGTGACACATGTCCGACTGTAAAGCAACATGCTTGGACACATGGGCATCCAAGTAGCGAGCAGGAAGGGACGTGACATGATGTGACAGGACTCGTATTTCAGGAACCGCCTCGTAACTTTTGTCTACCTGCCCAGATAAAAAAAAAGTTGAGTTTCTAATAAACTAATTATGTCTGTCGCTGTGAGGTTTCTGGTGCAATTCTGCTTCTGATTCAGATTCGTTCACGTCTTTCATCGCGGGCGCCACCCTCGCGTCGTCTGGAGAAGGGGTTTAACATTTTAGGGCTCCACAATACTGTATATCTCTAGTTTTCAGGTTGTCCAGATTTTGGCCACCTCAACTACCATCTAAATCCTGAAATTGTAGTACAAGTCTGCTGCAGAATCATCTCTCCCCTTATTCATATTTAAAAAAATATATGTTATAGCCACAATTTTACACTTCACCTTAGAAAAACTGTGATTCGCCACATTCCCATGCTTCCCATGTCCCTTTGTTTCATACGTCTTTTCATACTGTATATTGTTAACATTTTTTTCCCTGGCCCAGCATTAAGCTCCGCCCTCATATGATTCACACATTCAAGGTGTTTTTATCGCAAGACCGTTGAGGACGTTGGATTAATATTAACAACTGCCCCTTTAATATTCACACTGCCTTTATAAGTTCCTTCACTAAAACCTTCCTCTTTTTGCCACGCCCACTGTTCCTTAAATAACTTTTACACGCAGGACCTTCCTTCCTCTCACACTTCATCATCGTTCTCGTCTTTAAAGCACGTCTCGAAAAAACACTCCACAGCCTGATCTCTCTCTCTGCCCGTCAACTTTCACAGCTCTTGCTTGTGATGCTCGTTTGCATTAACGACTTCAGTTATTATCGAGTTTTTGAAAACGATTCGAGACAAATAGTCAGGTTCATAAATTTTGGAACAAAGGTAAGGGTTTTTTGGCCTCCGTACACCGCCGCATTGAATTTAATATGAAATACTTAAGATGTGAGTGAAGTCAAGTCTTTCATACGCAGCCATTTTCATACACACACACACACACCATCACGGGGACTCTAACATAATTACAAACATAAGGATTTCCTTTAATACTTGGACAGAAATGCTTTGCAGTCATCATCTGGAGCCCTTGGACATGACCAAATGCTGAGTTTCCCCCCTCGAGGTACTTCGCCTTTGCTTTACAGCCTTCAGCTGTAAGTGAAATGCTTTATTAGTTTGAAAGTGAAGAATATTACATTTCTTTGCCTTGGGTAGCTTTCGCTGTATGATTTAAGTCATTATCTATCTGCAGCATAAAGTGATGACATGTCAGTTTTTTTGATGTCAGAGTCGAGTATATCCCTATACACTTGAATTCCTCCTGATACTTTTTTATTAGCAGTCAGGCCATCAATAAACACCAGTGACTCGGTTCCATCGGCAGCCACACACATTTGTGGAATAATTCCGCCTCCACCGTGATGTGATGCTTTCATCAGGAGCTGTTCCTTTCTCCTCCCGTCAGTCTGGTACAAGTTAATCTTAGTTTCATCAGTCTAAAGAATCTGCCAACGTCTAATCTGGCCTATCTGTTCTTGGGTGTTATCAGTGGTTTGCACCTTGCTGTTTGTATTTACTCCATAAAGGCTATCTTTTGACTGTAGACTGTCTGTAGACGATGACACGCCTACCACCTCAAAAGTGTAAAAGCTAGATGTTGTGAACATTTTTGTTCTTTACCCTGGACGGAGTTCTGCAGTCATTCCCTTTAGTTGTCTTCCGTGGTCCTCCAGGCTGTTTGTCATTGTTGAGCTTGCCAGTCATTTCCTTCTTTTTGAGAATGTTCCAGACTGTTGCATTGGCCACTCCCAATGTTTTTGCCCAACGGTTTATTTTGAGTGTTTCATTTTAGATACAATGTGTACAACGGCTAAACATATTTTTAATCCAAAAATGTATGCACCTGACTGTAAAATCTTTTATTATTACTTTAGCAGCATCATGAAAACTGACATTTATTTTGGCTTTAAATGCTGTAATTGTGATTGTGGTTATTTCAAAGATCTGCCTGTCCTCCATGAGAGTAATTGTAAAATTGTTTTTTTAAAATTATTATTATTATTATTATTATTATTATTATTATTCATGCACTTATTAAAGAAAATTGCAGTACAACAAACCATAATAACAGTGTTGTGTCCATGTTATTAGTTTTATGTATTATGTACAATATTTATGTATTATTTGTATAAAGATACCTCACTACAGTAACAAATTGCTGCTGCTGATGATTGTGGTGAAGATTTTGCTCTATATGGTTCACTCACACTTTTGCAACACAGCCATGAATAAAGAACAGTACAAAACATCCTCCGAGAGTAACCTCTCCCAACCATCCCAAACCATTTTGGTGATGAACAATGCCTTTTCCAGCATGATGGAGCTCCTCGCCATAAGGCAAAAGCCATAACTAAATGGCTCGGGGGAACAAAACAAACAACATTTTGGACAAACAAAACCCCACAAATTCTGACCAACTCCAAGCTCTGATTATGCAAGAACGCCCGCCCATCAGTCAGGGCGTGGCCCAGAAGTTGAATGACAGCATGCCAGGGCGAATCGCAGAGGTCTTGAAAAAGAAGATCAACACTGCAAATACTGACTCTTTACATAAACTTAATGTAATTGTTAATAAAAACCTTTGACACTTATGAAATGCTTGTAATTATACTTAAGTCCACCATAGTAACATCTGACAAAAAGATCTAAAAACACTGAAGCAGTAGACTTAGAAAATTAATATTTGTGTCATTCTCAAAACTTTTGGCCCCCGCATTATCTTCCTGCTCCCATGATATACTGTATACTCTCTCTATTTCTTTAATAAACCCTTTCTCTATGGAGGTTTCTACACTTCTAGCCACGCCTCCTGTGCGTCACGTAATGACGTAACCACGCCCCCCGTTTGGCTCCTATTATAACTCCTCTGCAATCCGCTAGTCACAGTTACAGGCACGCGCAGCTTACTGGGTTACTTACTTTGGTAAGTTTATACGTCGTTTTATTCCGATTTGTAAAGACTGTGCCCGTCATGGTGCATTTATTATATTTATACAGCGCAGATTTCGGTTTTTAATCAAGTTATTACCATGAACTTTAATCAGAACAATGCTTTAAGGCGCTGCATATTTTCTGCGTTATTTGCCCGAGGCTGTCTTTTCTGCCCGTGTAGTCCCGCCTCCTGCCTTCGGATTGGTTAGTATCCAGGTTGATGCGCTGTCTGATTGGTTGATGCGGCATTCTATTTGCGTGAGTGAATTGTAAGCCAATCTTAGCGCAGTGGGCGTGGTTTGTCGGAAGGGATTGGGGAACGTACTACATAACACACCTTAAAATGGATGTAGTGAAAACTGTTTAATAATAATAAAGAATTTCTTAGATCTGTAAATGTATGTGTATATGTGTATTATAAAGCGATAACTATTTTGGCAAGATTTGAAGCAGAACGGATGGATTATTGCCGTTAGCAATTTTTGCTTGTGCTAAAATGTCGCTAGTAGGGAATCAAAAAAACTGAGTATAATAATCATTTTGGATGAGAATAAAGGTATTACAATGTGGATAGTGTTGTCTCTGTGAAGGAAGTGGAGAAGCTGTAGTTAGGTGTGTCCCCTCGGTCAACAAGGACCTCTACACGCCGGCCTAGCCGGGTCGCGTCCCAAATCACTCAAAGTTTCTTCATCCTGCGCGCGCACAGAGATATACAACGCTGGCGCTCTACACCCTACCTAGTGCACTACTTGTCCGTTTGGAACGCGGCGAAGTCTTCTCCTTGTGTTTTGGGGGAAAAATACAGAAACCCTGATGATTCATTTTGAGTGTGGAAGTGAGTGACTGGTGCTCTGACAATCCTACCATCTTCTCCTTACTTTAGGGTTTTGCACATGAACCATGAGAAATTGTTTAATTTGTTTTGTTGATTTTGATATACTGGGAGCATTATTTCATAAGCATATTTGTCAGAATGTGCTACTTCTAAAGTTTCCAGTAAATTTGAATATCCGCTGTATGTAGTAAAGCACCAAAACCTTTACGCTACACATACTGATATATGAGGTGGTATCAAAAAGTTTCAAAACTAGATATGTAACACGCCAACAGATCACAGGGAGCACTGACATTCACAAGTCAGTGTGCCAAAAGACATCGTCCTGAGTACATCAGGAGCCGTGCAAATCTATTGATTTACGCTCCGGTAGCATTTTCTGACATCTTGGTATAAAAGACTAGTGTTCTATCAATATATCCTACCCTGTCAGAATTTCCTAGTATTAGCAGAAATTTATAGTTACTGTTCCTGTTCGTGCTACTTTCTCAATATAGTGTACCTATAGCACTGCAATATATTCAGTTTTATTTATAAGGCAACCTTTCTTGACATACTGCTGATACGTTGTCCAAATCTAATCGCTTTACCACTCGTAGCACTTTCTGACACGTTGTTTCAACAATGCAAACAAATTACAGTGTGTAATTAAACACAATTAATAAAAAAGATAAATGAAAATTAACATGAAATTATAAGTTTCGAGGAGGAGTAGCATGGATTTATGGGCGGGGTGTTAAAGCAGCAAAGCATGGCTTGTTTTTTTTTGTTCTGGTAAGCGTGGGTAGGACAAACTTATAGAAGACCGACCGGCTTGTCGGTGAAGTCAGATAAACTGATGAAGTTATATCACACAAAGCCAGCAAGAATTCATAAACTTTATAAAATGTGTGATTAAAAGTTGCTTAGAAAGTCATTTTATTTTCATTGCAAGGGGGAAAAAAAAGGAAATGCAGGACTGGTGTACGCTATTTTTGCATGTTGTTATGGTTAGGGGCCAACGGAGGCGAAAGAGGAATTTCCATGTGGAAAAACACAAAAAAGCTACACAAAGATGATGATAATAATAAAAATAAATGTCTATGCTGAAGGAGTTTATGTTGTTGTTTTTATTCTTTCCCTCACCTGCCTGAAGAAACCTTGACGTAAAGATGTTTCTGGCTAAGAAGCTGATTGGCGGGATCATCGATGTGGTGAGGTGTGTTGGTTTTATTTAAAAAAAATTTTTACTTGCCATTCAAACACATTATTGACTCGATACTATTTGAGTAATTCTTCCTTCATGTTCATGTTAATTGAAAGCCACGTTTAATCCCTAACGCTGCTGTTTTCTGTTTCCGTAGCAACATCGACCCCGGCCAGTTTATCCCCTCCGAACCTGTAAGTGACCCCTCGCTCCGCGTTTTAACGTCATTATTCTATTAATTTATTTTTTAACCTGTTTAAATGCTCTCTCTGAATGTTATCGCGGATATCACTTTCTTATCGATTTGTCGCTCGTGTCAGCCGCGCGAAAATGGTTTCAGCGTTTATTAGCGCAAACTATTAACTCGACAAAATTAATCATGGACACTACTTTTTCTTCTCTTGAAATAATTTGTCCGGTTCAGTTTCATTAGTGCTTTTAAAAAATTATTACAATTCAGTGTCTGATTTTTATTAGTCGATGTTCACTTATTATTTATTAGATAGATAGATGGACACTTTATTGATCCCGAAACCAGCAGTTAATACCGGGACATGGGGGAGAACGTCGGCACGGACGCTGGACTGAGAATCCCAGAATGCAAGATGGAAGATGATCTGTTTAAGTGAAAGCGTAAAGCGTAAAATGATGCATTGCTCTCTTTAGAGAGAGGGAGAGAGAGAGAGAGAGAGATGAAGACACCTGGCTAAAGAAATGAGACACTATAGGGGCAAAAGCGGTGTAATGTTTCATCTGTGTGTTCTCTCAACACTACACCAGACACGTCTGTTCATACAAAGCCTGCGCTCCTCTGGATCTACAGTACATTCGAAACCTTCTCATGATCCTGGTGAGAATGGGACACTAAAAGGTTTATTTTTCTGTGAACCGGTTCTCAGACCCTGACCGTAGGAGCGTCGGAATAATGCGCCTTTTGTGTTCGGGCGTGTCCACCGGGGAAAGCGTTTAACGATACCCTCAGGGGGTGGAGTTTACCACGAGACTCGTCCAGCCTGGATTTTTCCTTTTTGTTCCTCGTGTAGCCGATGTTTTATGAGGTGCTGATGTCATTGACTCTTAAAATGCAAATTTCGAGGGCGAGTGAGTCATGAGGAATTTCTTAACAGGAAGCATTCCCTCCTGCAGGCGTGTCCCAAACCGACTCGCTCTGACCCGACCAGTGATACGACACGCCCGGGTCTGTGTGGAAGGAAGCGCAAACTCTGTGTCTCTCTGCTTAATGATGATAATAATAATAATAATAATAAATATATACACATAAATATATACTATTTTGCATCTACTGTATAACTGTTCCTCATACGTGTTGTAAAATTCTTATGGCCATCTCTTGTTTTTCTCTTTCTTGAAGTTAAAAAAAAAAGAGGACATTGACCAGAAACTAAAACCTTTTCAGCTTTTCACCTCTGACACTGGAGACTCCTTCTTTAAATTTTTATACGGTTCATAAATTGTCATTTCAAGAGTCGGTTATGCCACAAGTTGTTGCTTTAGAAACTGTAACATATTTAAACAAGTGTGTTACAGTGACCGATGTGTTGTATGCTATTTTTACGTTGAATCTGTGTGTGTGTGTGTGTGTGTGTGTGTGTGTGTAGCCTCCTCCTCGCAGACCCCTGGCGTACGTTCAGGCTAACGAGAGCGATGAGGAGAGACAGTTCCGCAAAGTGTTCCAACAGCTCGCTGGCGATGTGAGTGTCTGTCCATCTGTCTATCTATCTATCTGTCTGTCTGTCTATCTCTCTCTGTCTTTGTCTCTCACACACAGACAGTGTTGCTAACAGTGTGTTGCTGTTACAGGACATGGAGGTGAGCCCCAATGAGCTGATGAGCATCCTCAACAAAATCATCTCTAAGCGTTAGTATAAAACTTCAGATTTTATTTTTTTTGGTTTTGTGATCAAGTCATGCTATTTATGTGACCTCTAAGGCCTGATGATTGTGTAAATGTTGTATTATCTTAAATAAATGATCGCTGACGTGTGTGTGTGTGTGGTTTGTGTAGATGCCGACCTGAAGACTGATGGTTTTACAATCGAGTCCTGCAGGAGTATGGTGGCCGTCATGGACGTATCCTTCTCTAATCAGCAGATTCTAACCTCTCTGCTGATTTTCATGACTTCTTGAGCATGTTAAGACCCCCAAAAAGCCCTGGATTCTGTGGAAAAAAAAATATATATATAGTTGCAAGAAAACGATGAGCGGGCCCAAGCACTCTGTGCCATCGCTATTTGGGTACACCAGAAAGACCGTGGGAGCATGCATTTAATTATGATATCCCATTATTATATAATTTTAGAAAAGGTGGAATTTTATGTTTAGACCTCCAAAAAGCCCCAGATGCTGGAAAAAAAAAAAAGCATCACACTCTGATGCCACTCAGTATAATGTCGCACAGAAAGTCAACCACTTTTCGGCATAAGTTTAAGGCGTGGTCACAGCTGACCCGTTTAAGATATTAAAAATCCCTCTGCAATTTTGCATCCACAATGTCTTGAGATCACACAGGCCTGGTTTGGTGGCGATCCCATAAATCCCCTAGGAGGAGTATATCAAAATCCATCAGGTGTGTTTTGCAAATGACCCCAAATAACTTCAAGACTTTCTGTTGAGTTGAGCCCAGGTCATGCAATGCGAAAGTTGTTCAGCTCAATGAGATATAAATGTGTACCAGGTTTCGTGTGCATATGTGCAAGTGTGTATGAGCTATGTGTACGTGCCACGCTCAGGCCCAGACTCTCAGACATCCTAATAGCAGCAGATTCTAACTTGTCAGGCAATTTTCATGAGTTTTTGTGCATATTAAGACCCCCAAAAAAGCCCTGGATGTTGGAAAAAAAAAACTAGATAAATAGAGTTGCAAGGAACGATGAGCGGGCCCAAGCACCTTGCGCCATCGCCACCTGGGCGCACCAGGAAGACAATGTGATGTCACTGAACTTAATGTTTTTGTGCATATTAAGACCCTCAAAAAGCCCCAGATAGTGGAAAAAATGTAATCTTTAAAAGAACAAGACGGCTCTCTGATGTATATTAGATGCCTCAAACACGCGAGTGAGTCAGCACAACAAACCTTCTACACTTTGTCTTACTGAAAATTAGCACCAGGCAGCTAGAATTATAATTCTCCTGGTGTGTGATGGTTACGCTGTGTATCGGGCCTTAATCACGTCTTGCAGAGCGACAGCACGGGAAAACTGGGGTTCGAAGAGTTCAAGTACCTCTGGAACAACATCAAGAAGTGGCAGGTGGGATTCACAACATAAGTGTGTGTGTGTGTGTGTGTGTGTGTGTGAAGGACAGAGATCTCTAAGTCCAGTGTGTTGTGTTTTTTTTTTTTCCTCTGTAGGCTGTCTATAAGCAGTTTGATGCCGATCACTCCGGCGTGATCGGAGCGGATGAGCTGCCCAATGCGTTCCGAGCTGCAGGTAAAGCCCCGGTCACCTGACCACTCCAGCCTGATGTGAGTCACCCTTTAGATGTGTATAGAACCCGTCGTGACCTGATCTGTGTGTGTGCAGGCTTCCCCCTGAACGATCAGGTCTTCCAGCTGATCATCCGCAGGTACAGCGACGATAACGCCAACATGGACTTCGACAACTACATCGGCTGCCTGGTCCGTCTGGACGCCATGTGCCGTGAGTGTCCACAGAGCATCGGGGGCGTCCGCTTCCTATAAACCCTTAGTGATTATTAACAAGTTATTAAAACCTGTCTGAGAATCAGTGCTGAGGTAAAAAAAAAAAGGCATCTTGCTCAGTCTCCACCTCATATAAACCAGTCTGCTGAGTTTAGAAACATCCCACACGCCGGCGTGTCCCACACGCTGCTGTGTAACGATTATGTAATGATTCCTGCCTCTTTCATTTGTTACAGGTGCTTTTAAGACGCTGGACAAAGACAACAACGGCACCATCAAAGTGAACATCAAAGAGGTGAGAACTTTTAAGTTAAGAATTTCCTGATTGATTTTTTTTTTAAAGCCAGATAAGGGTTTAACATTACCTTTACTTTAAATTTTTTTTTTTTTACACTTAACCATCATGCATTGATTGAGTTTTATTTCACTTTAGTTTTTTTTTTTTTTTGCTACTTTCATGTCACTGAGATGGCTAAAAGTGTGACTCTGTCTGTTTTGCTCCTCCACAGTGGCTCCAGCTGACCATGTACTCCTGAGCGACTCGCCGCGCCTCGATCGCTAAAATGACGCACTGTACTCACCTTCTTCGCCACAACGTTAGCCAACGCCAAATTAAACACAGCCTGCGCATCCCCAAAGCTCCCTTTTATCGTATTTTATCCTATCCTGCGTTTCTGCGTATTTTGGAGGCCTTCCTAAACTAGAGTCATTTATATAAAGAAATAAGAGTTAGAGAGTTTATTAATCCTGTACAGCATGGATCAAATCTGCAGCTGACATCAGAGCATGGAGATGACAGGGGGCGCCAGTGTGTGGCTGGAAAGTTAACCGAACAGGTTTAATTTTTATACGAAATAAAAGTCTATTCAAATAAATTCACAAAACTGTCCTTTTTTGCTTCTTTTTTAAATTTTAAATAAGAAGATACCTAGCAGATTTATGTTCCTGAGGTGAGAGATGATCTGTGAGAGACACATCTGTACTTACTGCTAACAGCTAGCTAGATAACTGGTCGCAAGTTATCACACATTATTTTTCCTTCCTACTATAAAAAAAATCTTTCTCCTGTGGTGTTTGAAACGGATCTCAAATTAGGAAATGTCTTCAGGTTTCTGGATTGATTTATACCAATAAAATGAACAAATTGATTTGGTTCTTTCTTTACCAAGTGTCTATAACACGACAGCAGTGATGCACAAGTTGGTTTATTATATAAGCCACGACCCCTCAGCCTTATAGTGACCTCACAAAATACAAATGAAACATGTACACACAAGGATGAGTCACACGTTGTCTGCTCTCTGGCTGTAGAATTTATTTTAATTAATTTAAAACCTTGCTTTTCAATAATTCATATTCCCTCATTAAAAATGTTTTAGCTGTGAGTCACAAATGCACCGCTGTCTTCACTTCTTCATCAGAAGTAAATCTTTACTCACATAGTTCTGCTTTCAGGGGACTGAACAGGGGAAAGTCTGATGGAACGAGATCAGGACTGTAGGGAGGACGCTCTAACACGACGCCCTCGGATATCAGTCCTCTGTGTTTAATCCGAAGTTTAGTCTTCAGCTCTTTAATAAGCGTCTCACGGTAACAATCACTGTTGCTTATTAAACCTTTTTCCTGTTAGTGTTCCAATACTTCTGGCCCTTGAGAATCCCAGAAAACTGTAAGCGTTGATAAATTTTCCAGCTGATGGTTGACCTACTGAACTTTTTCTCGCTCGCCGATTGAGGATGTTTCTGTTCCGTACTCTGCCGTTTACTCTCAGGCTCGTAGTGATGAATCCGTGTCTCGTCACCAGTAATGATTCTCTTTAAGACACTTTCACCTTCCTCGGAGTATCGCTGCGAATTTTGTTTGATTTCCAAACACATCTGTTTATGCTTTTCCGTGAGTTCTTTCGGCACCAGGTACACAAAAATATTTTTAAAAACCACAAAAAAAGACCACAAAAAATATACAAATGGCTGCACACTGCTTTTCTTTTGTACAAATCATCATCCATTTTTGCTCACGCCGTAGATAGAAATGAACTGATGTCACACGTTCACACACCTGCAAGGAAAGAACTGATGACAGTGCTTATCGCTATATATATAAGTAATGATAAGACTATATAATTTATTTATATACAGTATATACCGAGTCAGCCCAAAAAATGTATACACTTGTATAACTTGTATAAATATTTTAATGCTAAATGTATTGCTATGTTATATATTGATATATATCTGTAATATTATGATAATTATATTAAAATAATACACATCATACTATTTTTTTAATATATATTTATTATGGGAATGCCAATTAACCTAGAATGTGGGAAAAGACCAGAGTACTCGGAGGAAACCCACCAAGCATGGGAAGAACATGCAAACTCCATGCACACAGACCCACAGCGGGAACCGAACGCGGAACCTGTCGGTGCAAGGCGACAGTGCTATCCACTAAGCTTTTTGACATCATCAACATATAAAAATTAGTCATTTTTTTTGTTCTGTCATATTGTTGGTGGTGTTTTTAAGGATGGCCTGAAATATCTTCCAAATTGGAAATAGTGGACACATTTGAAAGTAAAACAAAAATTAAGCACTGCATTATGTGTGTGTGTATTAATTGTGTTGTGTGACATAAATAAGTTTATAAATGCAGTGAATGACTGAAGTGAGTGTTGTTTGCTGCTCAGCTGTAGCTACAGCAGTGCTTTCACAGTGAGGTTAGGTGCTCCACAGCGCCACTGCACGGCCGTTGTGGTCGGACTGATGAACTGCAGGCCATGAGGAGGAGGTGGTGGTGGTGGAGGAGGAGACTGAGTTTGCGCGGTGCTGCTGCTCCTGTTCCTGTACGAACTTTCAGGATTTTCTGGATGCAGAAACGCTGGAACATTCTGGAACATTCGCTGCCACATCCGGTATTCTGAGGTAATCTCTGATTTGTCTGGGAGAAACAGTTTGGCTGACTACCCTAGCCCTGGAGTGAACACACAGACACACCGGGTTCCGTGTAGCTTATCTTTAGCTAGCTATTGTTAAAATTCATCCGCATTTTCATCGCGTTTCCTTTTAAACCAGCACATGGCGATTGATTCAGACTGCACCCGTGCCGTGTTAAATAAATATTTTTTATAACAATTATTAAAATGATTGTTAGAGCTGTTTTAAAGAGCTTATCTAGCTAGCTGGATTATTTAACTAGCTAAGCATGATGGCGCTGCAGCGTCAATTCGTTCAGGAGAAGGAAAAAAAAACTACTTCCGGATTGGCGCTTTGTTGCCATAGTTACCAGTCGCGCGCCCTGCTCTGAAGTTAATAATTAAACACTAACCCAAAATGTTAAAATACATCTTCAACAAGTATTTACAAAGTCTTACATCAATACCCGAGTGATATTCTAAAAATCCTGAGGTAATATTTGTTACTTTTATTGTGTCTCGCGCGCTAGTCCCGTCGCGTTAATAATACGTCACTCTTAGTAACTTTGGCCAGCTTGTTTCTTGCTGTACCTCACACACATTAAACCTTATAAACACACACACACGCGCGCGCGCATTAAACCTTCTAAAAACATACACATACAAATCAGTATGTAATAATGTTATGATGATAAATCTCAACCTTTGGCTAAGGTGTAGAGTCAGGTGCAAAAGCAAACATCATCATGCAACTTCCAGAGCTCCAACTAAAGAGGCAGAGTGGTACTGAAAAGGGATATGTGTCATGGAGAAAGAGTGTGTGGAAGTACTTGATAAAGCAGACGAAGAGTTCAATCCAAGATCAGACAAGGATGCATTAGACATTTTAAGGAAGACTGGTCTGGAAAATGGTCTTGACGATTGGAAGAATGAGACCTACAGTTGGCGATAGTGCAACGTACTGGATTCTGTTCAACAGTGAAGGAGCAGAAGAAATCATTACAGCATTATAGGAAGTTCAGAGATCAGGATGAGTCACTCCGGAGCTGAGACGTTTGAGGCGGCTTAACCACAGAGCAAACATCTCCACAAATAACTATCCACAGTTCTGTACTTTACATCGCAGTGGAATCCAATGTCATTACCTGGTCGTTACTACGTACAACAACAACAAATATATATTTCTATTTTATATGATATTTCAGTTTATTTGATTTTCTGTTAATTTCACATTTCCAACCTAATAACCGTCCCCTCCATCTACACATACAGTATGTGATGAGTAAGAACAAGCAACATAACGTTAAAAATTAAACACACTTTGGTGTATAAACATGGCACTGTTTGTCAGAGCTTATAGCCCTTAAATCGTAAAGCAGTTTTTGCGGTCCTATTTTTTATTAAATATACAAGGGTTAGGATTGTGCATAGATTTATCCTTAGACATCTCTTTTTTTTTTTTTCAGCACCACCTAGGTCTTATTTCATTTTAACCAGCTATACACACACATGACTGAGAAAACTTGTTTTGTTTCTAGTTAATTGATCGCAGATGGCATCGTTTTATTTATGGTTTTGTTTGGCAAATATACTTGGGTGGTCATCAATATACAGTGCCATGAAAAGGTATTTGCCCCCTTTCATATTTTTTTTATATTTATTTATTTATTTATTTATTTATTTTTAAGTTTTTGCATATTTGTCAAACTTTTGAATTGCATAAAGATAATCCGATTTAAATACAAAATGCAGTTTTTAAATGCTGATTTCATGTATTTAGAGAAAAAAAGCTGTCCAAACCTGCCTGGTTCTATGTGAAAAGCAGGAGGGGCAAATACTTTTTCACACATTATTCACACTAAGTATTAGAGTGTATTAATTATAATAACAACACTAATGAGTGGTTGTGATTTAACTCTCATAGCTATAAATTTATTCCCCTCCGCTCTTTATTTAAATAAATAATATTCCAGATTTTTTTTTTCATGACTGTTTGCCAGTACAGTGTGTTAATTTCTTTTATGTCCATAACATTGTAAAATCTCTCATAATTTTGTGTTTACAATTCAAAAACCTACCAGCTTTTACATTCAGGGAAAATGACTCGGCTAGTTTCCAATAAAATGTCCTAATGATATTATGATGTTGCTGCTGCATTAAGAATCATTAACAAAGCACTCTCTCTCGTAAACTCATCGATCCGTGTTTTACATCCGTACAGGAAGCTAACGAGGAGGAGAGCGAGAGAGAGTGAGTGTCTCGGTGGCGAGGTCAGAATGTCATCACTGGCGTCGTCTTCACTGTACGCCGGCGACAGCGCGGTGCGCTACAAGAAGCGCAAAGCCAACTTCACCTTCAGCGAAGTGCACATCCTGCTGGACGAAGTGCGCAAAAACCGGCACATCGTCGTGGGTGAGGAGGAGGGACGCACGGCCGTGACGGCGTTTCACTGCACTGATAACGCTGTACAGCTCTAAACACTGACGTTAATGTGATTATACAGGAATCAGCGTGAAAGAGAACGTGTTCTGATATTTTAGTTCAGGTATTTTTGTCTTGAAACGAAAACTGAAGAAAGTCGGTCAAACCCTGTAGCAGCAGCGGACAAGTCTGTAGGTCAGGGTGACGTTAACGTTACGATTAATCCAGTTTTGAGATGATAACATGAACTCCGTGTGTGTGTGTGTTTAGGTAAGTTCAATTCGGGCATCCCGAGTGATGTGAAGAGGCGGAAGTGGACGGAGATCACGCAGCGCATTAACGAGATCGGCGAGTGT
>JAOVVB010000031.1:14512118-14528373 GCA_028570985.1 Heterobranchus longifilis | reverse complement strand
AATTTATTAAAAATCTTTGCTCGTCTTGCGGAACACTCGCAAACCGCGTTACTTGCAATCCGAGGTTTCACTGTATATTTATCATTGAATATATTTATGCAGTATATTATGCACCTACACAAATGCATTGTATGCAGACACATCAAGATGTTATAAAACACAACCATTGGCCATCTCCTGGTCATTCGCTGGCAAGTGTAGGTGGCTTTTTGTCACTTCCTGATGACACACCTCCATCTTTTTGAAAAGTATACATGACTATACAAGTAGCACTTTTTTGAACAATATGAATAAACAGTGGTGGTGTCTGTAAAAGCAAATTTTGAAGAAAGTGGGGCCCTGTCCTTCACCTGCAAAATTTCAGCAGGCAGCTCACATCATGTGATCTTGTTTTTTTCTTTTTTAGGATGCTACTTATATGCGTAGCTGGTTTTTGCATTACAGGCTGACCAGATTTTTATGCCATATTTGCTTGGAAGAACAACACCAATATAAGCAGACAGGTGTTCCTCATCAAGGTTTGTCATAACAATGATAACTTTTTTTTGTGACAATGGCATAAATGGATCAAAACATGTCTTGATGTCACTTACTCTCCTCGTACCAAACCTTGTGATCCCAGGGATCATTTTGATGACATTTGCAGCGGTTGCCCCTCCATGAAAGTCAGGAGGTACTGAACTCCAACAGATGTTACCAATTTGGATTTGAATGTTTCAGCAGGAGCGGGAGCAGCTTCAGCACCGGTGACATCCTCATCAGATGTGACTGTATCTTCTGGTTGATACTCTACACACATTGTCTTCCTCCTCAGAACCCGGCTCATCCATATCGCTAAGCTGCTCTGTGTCCTCTGCCTCATTTTCAGCAAAGATATAATCCAGAACTTGACTTCTTGTAAATCTTCTTTTCGCATGCTCTAAACTGAATTGGTCTTATGCATATCTTACACGACTGTACTGAACATGTCCGTATTGGTTTGAAACCCCTAACTAAAGCTCACAGGGTTGGAAGAGGAGCTGGCTGTCAGTGGGCTGGTGGCTGACAGTGTTGGTGAGCTGACAGTGTGTTTATGATTTCAATTTTGGCAATAATCATTGTTTTATAATCTTACAGTATATCATAACTGGGTTGAAACCGACCCTAACAACACAAACATCATCATATTCACCAGAGCATTTTATTATTTAGTGAAATTGATTTTTCTTGTTTTATATTATTTAAATAGTAGTTCCTAACAAAGTCAAAATGCCTTAATAAATAAACAAATTCGTGTCGTACTTATATGCATTTAAAACCTAAAACGGGTCGGTGCCAACCGTAACACAAGAGGAAGGTTAAGCATGCCTAACAAAAGCTTTTCATGAGTTTTTCTTTTCTTTTTTCAAACTTAAAGTAAAATGTACTGTATGTGGTGTAACATCTTTTAAGTTGAGTTCCAAACCTCATAGCTTAAGGGGCTGAAATGAGATCATCTGTGTTCTTCTTGGTGGTGAGTGGCTGAACATATACCTTATGCATGTTACAATACCAGTTCTAGTAATGTTTAGTAAAAAAAAATTTACAAGCTAGTCCTTTTTGTCTCCTTTAACATCATAAAAGGTTTTATGGTACAGACCATTTTTTAACATGATTAAAACACCTCAGGTGTGTTAAAGCAAATCCAAAACGATCAAACAGCTCATTTAATGAATGATTTCAGACAGATTGCATAAGTTCCCATTAAACTGGACAATCTGTAGTAAATAGTGTGTTTAATGTTTAATTTCGCAAAGAGACTCTCGAAGCTGTTTTACACCCTGTACTAAATCCTGATGACCACCAGAAGGCAGAACAGGGCAAAGAAACTAAGAACATTAATATTAAACAACATTTCTGAAACATAAATTTTGTTCTCTTACTTAAATAAGAGATTTATCCTTATCAGAGTTGCAATTGATTTCAAGTATTTAATCCTGGATTGGACAAATTCACAGACCATCATGTACATGGGAGAAAACTGGAGGACCTTTGTGAAACCCAGACAGATGTGAAACTCCACAAAAATAGTAATGTTATTAATGATAAAAGTGTGTATTTGTAAAAACCATGTAAAAAGGGGCCATTCCTGAATTTGCTCCAGAACCAGGGCGTTTTTGATTTTAGTTGCAGATTAAAAACATTGTAGTAGGTGTTAGGCTATTCAAAGTTGGATTATGACTAAATTTTCATGACTTCAAACTATTTTTTCAGGACTCATCTTAATAAAAGTTTTTTGTTCCACTTATTCAGGAAAAGCAGAAGGGGAAATGTTATATTCACAGCATGACACCATTACAAACCTGTACCCTGTGAAGAGGAACCTTCTGTTAGGATCTTGCAGTCATCCTTTTTGGATATGCATTTCTTTTTACTTCATATAAGTAGATTTTACAGTTAGGTTCATAAATGTTGGAACAAGGATTTACTTATTTATTTCGCCTCTGTACATCACCACGCTGAATTTGAAATGAAACACAGATGTAAGTGAAGTCAAGACTCACTCATTGTCTATACTGCTTTATCCTGTATACAGGCTCCTTGGGGGTCTAAAGCCTATCCCATGAGACTAAGGGCATGAGGCAAGGTACACCCTGGGTGGGGTGCCAATTAATTGAGGGCACACACACACACACAAACACACTGAATTCATGACTTTTATAGGGATTTGACAAAAGTGTGGCATTAACCATTCATGAATTACAGCCATTCTTATATATACACACACACACACACACACACACACACACACACACACACATATTTGGTCATAAATAATGGAACAAGCTAACATAATTATAAACAAGGATTGCTGTTAGTGCTTAGAAGAAAATAATTTGCCATCAATAACTGTCTGAAGTCTGGAATCCATGGACATGTCAGAGTGCTACCTTTCCTCCCTCAAGATGCTTTGCCAGGCTTTTACTAGGTCCTTAGCTTTTGCTTGTTTCTGGGTCTTTCTTGTCTTCAGTAAGTGAAAAGGATGCTCTATTGGGTTGAGAGAAAGTGACTGACTTGACCAGTGAAGAATATCCCATTTGTTTGCTTTGGGTAAATTTCGCTGTATGTGTTTGGGTCATTATCCATCTGCAGTTAGAAATGGGTCTTATCAGTTTTGCAGAATTTGGCTGAACCTGAAAGTATCGCTCTATACACTTCAGAATTCAACCTACCACTTTTACCAGCAGTCAATAAACACTAGTGACCCGGTCTCACTGGCTATAGGCGCTTATGCCATAACATTGCCTCCACCATGTTTAACAGATGATATGGTGCTTTTAATTTTGAGCTTTTAATCTTCATACTTTTTTCTTCCCAACATTCTGCTACAAGTTCATTTTGGTTTTTATCAAAGAATCAAGTCTAATCTGACCTTTCTGGTCTTGAGTGTTACCAGTGGTTGGCATCTTTTTGTGAAGCCTCTGTATTTACATCATAAAGCTGTCTCTTGACTGTAGACTTAATAACAAACAATAACTACCTCCTCAAAAGTGTTCTTGACATGGCTAGATTCTTCACCAAGGACAGAATTATGTGGTCAACCACTTTAGTTGTCTTCCATGGTCGTCCAGACATTTACTGTTGCTGAACTCACCGGTTAATTCCTTTTTATTATTCGCTTTAAATATTTTTTTCATTTTATTTTATTATCATTTCCCCCCCTAATGATGGCCTCCCTGACTTGCATTGACACCTCCTTGGATGTCATGTTGAGAGATCAAGTGAACAGCTACCAAATGCTACCAAATGCACAATGCACCAAGCAATGCAACGGCTTGTCAGCTATTTGTTCTATTATTTATGAGCCACCCAAAATGGAGCTCTGTATAAAAATGGCTGTAATTCCTGAATGGTTAATGCCACACTTTTGTCAAACCCCTTGAAATAAGGCTGAGAGTCTTGAGAATTTTGTTTTCATTTCAAATTCAATGTGGCGGTGCACAGAAGACAAACTTGCTCCACTGTTTATGAATCTGGGTGTATATTCTTTTTTCCTCTTTTTCAACACATTAAAAAAGTCAATGGTTCACTAGCTAATTGTCAGAAAACATTGGTTGACCTGAAGCTAATGAAAAAGGAATCAAAGAGATGCTACATTGCTACAAGTGCTGATGATCTAATGATGTAAATATAATATAATGGAGAAACAAATCAGCTTCCTTTCTCACTTACATTATAACAGCACTAAGAAGTGTCTTCCTCACCAGCCTTCCAGTTAACAACCCAAAGAAAAGCTTAAAGTTACAGTTTTACCTCTGACACTGGAGACTCCTTCCATAATTGTCGAATAAATACACAGAAAACCTCCTCGTATGAACAGATAATAGTTGTCTTGGTTAAATAACAAAACAGAACACAAAAACTAATTTGCTCATCAGAGTGTTCATCAGATGTACTGTTTTACTCTCAAAACTATAATGTGTTAGAATAAGCGCAAAGCCGCTCTTATAGAAAATTCTATTATAAACACCTTTTGACTGATCCAGAATTGAGCTGTAACAAATGAATATAACATGACAGAAAAAAAATACCAAACAGAAATTGTGTGTGTGTGTGCATGTGTGTGTGTGTGTGTATGTAAGGGTATTATGGATGTGTGTGTTTGCTTAGGGAGGGCGCCTCTGTTTCCTCAGGATAACACATCAGCATCTGGTAGCAAGAGAAGTGCCGGTGGCCGACATTCCATCAGAGCTGTCTGGCATCTCTGAAGAAGTAACACACACAAACGCACACACAAACGCAAACACACACCTCCGATTCTGTGGACCCTCACACTCAGGAATGGCACAGCAGTGAAGCGCCTGTCCACTGGAGCTGAAGGTAAGACACAATGCGTTTACGTGGTGAACTTGTGAGAATTTTTTCATCAGTAATTTACCTCTGACTCCTGAAAGTTCATTTTTTAAAGCATGATTGTTTAAAGCTGCAGGGTAGAAAGTGTTTAACTTTCACTCAGGTGTGTAAACCTTTGTCATTTTGTACCATTTTGTTATGTTAAACATGTTTCATTGTAAAAGTTATTTCCATGACAGTCTTCAGATCTGGTGGTTAATCTTACCGTAGTTGCACTTTTAAGAAGTATTAGGTACAGAATATATAACAGTTATTGGGTTAATAAATGTTTTCCTGAATTATTGTGAATTAGCTAATCTATTAAATAAGAGTAGGACCACATTTTGCAGCATTCTTCACACACACAAGGGGCAGAAACATACTGTATATATTAACATAAAATTATTTGATGTACCTGAGTACATTTTTAAAAACTCCTAATTATAACAGAAACCACTTCAACTTCCAGAATACAAAGACAATAACAAGGTTTCTAAGGAAGTTAATATTTTTTATATTTAAAATCTTTTGAAGACGGGTAGTTGATGCTGATCTAAGGTCAGTGCTACATTTAAATAAGATTTAGATAAAAAAGCTTATCCGGTTTCCTTATTATGGTAAGGGAGGGGGGCACAAACTTTTTCACAGAACTTAATTAACCAAAATGGAAAATAAAGTGTTTTCTTTTTTTGTGCTCTCCGACACTTACGTTGAGGTTAAATGTTTGTGTGTGTGTGTGTGTGTGTGTGTGTGTTAACGTTAATGTAAGGTTTTATCCATCCTCTCATCCCTTTTATGTAATCCTGTGCTGCTTATATTACCTCTCTATCTGTATGACTTCATACGCGTCCCGACACTCTGTGCTTCCCGAGGTCTCCATACTTAACACGCACATTGGTGAGCCACGCATCATAAACCAGTCAGCATCACTGGACACACTCACTGCTCCCTGTGACATGCCCTGTGTCCAAGTGTGTGTGTGTGTGTGTGTGTGTGTGTTTGTATGTGTGTGTGTGTATTGTGTGTGACTGTGTGTGTCAGTGTGTTGACACATGTACTGTATGAACATCCACATGCTGACACGCACTCTGTCTGTAGGGAACGACCTTCCTGCAGGAACAGGTGTGTGTAATGAATACACGTGTGCATGTGGATGTGTGCTGTACATAGTGTATGTTGGGGATGTAATATTCCTGTTTAAGTTTCTTAGATGTCCCGTCACGCAAACACACACACACACACACACATACTTTTTTTTTATTAGGCTCTAGGGGAGTGAATGGAGGAAAACTATGCCATAGTCCAGTAGGTAGCGCAAGATTAGCTATAACTTTAGCACTGTGTGTAATATTGTCATTCTTTAATTTCTAATATAATTTTTTATACTGGTGTACTGACCATCTTAAGAACACCAACCAGTTTAAAGCTTATTAGAGCTATTTTGTTATGTTTATCATTTTAAGAATATAACCGCTTTATGTTTTAAAACTTCCTTCATTTCTTTCCCTGGTACAAGTCATTAAGTTAAGTTGTTGCTGAAATACAGTACCTGAAGGCGGAAAGTTAATAAATAAATAAATAAATAAATAATTTAATTTTAAAAAAGCATGTAAACCAAGACCTATTTTATTGGAGTAAACTAGCAAGCTAGCTAGTTAGTCTACTCAGACACTTTTCAGGCAGGATTGTTTAAATGATTTAAACTTTTTTTTAAATTTTAACTTTTATTTTTAGTATTTTTTTTATTGAGATGTGTAAAATAATTAAAGCTAAAATCTAATTAAAAAAAAAACACAAGCAGCATGCTAATGAATTAAATGAATTAATGAACATACGGAAAGCAAGTGTAACTTTTTATTAGCTTTTATTTTCATACATCTTTTTGCGTGTAAGCAATAATACACATTTGTATACATGGGTACTGGTGGCTCAGTGGTAGGTTTCTTGCCATGTGAAATGCCCGGGTCAATTCCCACCCAATGCCTAAACCCCAGTCACTGGATGCAGTGCTGGTCCCAAGCTCGGATAAAATGGGAGGGTTTCAGCAGGAAGGGCATCCGGCATAAAACCTGTGCCAAGTTAATGTGCAGATCGGATGGTCCGCTGTGGCGACTGGTCGACGGGAGCACCCGAAAGACTAACAAAGCACATCTATATACAAATTCGGTATCTAATTTATGGTGCTTTATCTAGCTTGCTATTTTTCTTAGCTAATATACTCAGTGCCAGCTCATCATTTTCTGAGGTTGTCAAAACATTTAGCCTCATGATGCTAACAGTATTTTCTGTGAGGGGTGTTCAAGTCAGAGGGGGAGGTTTAAATATGCAGAATAACAAAACACAGTTATAAGAGTGAAAACTCCCTTCATTTCTCTATATAATCCCCTGCTGCGCTAATGCACTTATCCCAGCGTTTCACTAGTGCTTGGATAACATTACGGTAGAAAGTTTTCTCAGTACGCCAGAGCCATGATCGGACTTCCTGCTTCACATCTGACACGCTGGCCTCCCAGGAACTTCTTATTAAACATCTGTTCGCTGAATGTTTATGGGAGTGAATGCAGTAGGCTCCGAGCCACCTCGGCCGGAATTGTCATTCATGCCTGTATGGCCTTCTTTAAAACGTTTGAATGCTTCAAATGTTTTGCTGGGTCTAAGAATCTCATCACCGTACTGTTAAATGTCAATCGCTTTTATGCCTTCGTTCACCAGAAATTTCATCAGAAGTCCTGGTTTGACTTGCATGCTTCTCGTATTTCCATATTATCTAGCTTTACAAGTTCTCCTCTGTAATTGTTCAGTTTTATCGGTTGACCCGGAGAACCTGCCAAACACGGGCCAAACACAACACTGTTTTTCCCATTTGCTGTTTATGTAAAACTGCCTTTAAAACATACATATTACCAGAGACATAAACAGCACTTTCCTCTCAGGCGTACAATATTTATGAATCAGGTTTCCTATTCAAGATAAAAATATTGGAAGAGGATACACCTCCAGACCCCGGAGTGAAAACACAGCACAAATTCAACAAACACGGGCGCTCATGCCAAGCAAAGCAAAGAGGGCACACACACACACACACACACACACACACACACACACACACACACACACACACACACATTTCCTGATGTTTTCACTCAAACGCAGCATTCTCATCGGGTTTCTGTTGCTTCTCCTGAGAATAAAGCAGCGATAACCTCAGATTGCTCTTTTGCTCATGAATTCTATCTTCTGATTGGTCAGAACTTGGTGAGGTGTTGATGAATTCTCTATAATAGCAGCAGTGCAGGTTTATATTAATGCATTGCTCTGAAACATTACAGGGATGTGTGTATAGTAACATGTTTGCGTAACATTACGTTTGCCGTATCTTTAGGTTTTCTGATGTTTTCGGGAGGTTATAGAGGAGAAACCGCTCGAACTGCCACTCAGACACACGTCAAGTGCAGCAGCAGTGGAGTAAAAGTCAAACAGCCATTTATTGGACATTTTTTACAGTCGCTGTATATTTTATGAGGAAACACCAGGACACGGCTAAGGTACAGTAGACGATCCAGGAGCGACCAGAGCAGGATGTGTTCCTCTTTAGTTTTTTTTTTTGTAAACTCTCAATTCCCTTAAATTTCTCAGAGAGTTTTTTGTAATGACGACCGTCTCGTTTCACTTGCTAATTAGGGTTGCTGAGTCAGATCTGCTTAAAGCTCCTGAGAAAATATAGGCATTTAAATTCACATTTAAATCACTAGGAAGCGTAGTGAGGATACGATCTTCCCCACTACACTAGTCCTTACCTCTGCACCTTTCATATTTCAGCTCAATGCTTTGAGTAAATACCTTTTTTTATGACTACACCATTTTCCTACAGCTCACCTTGCACCTGCATAATCCTTACTCCTTAACACACTTAGATTAGTTTTTTAAGCAGATCAATGGGTGGGGAATAAGAGAGACATACCCAGAGTGCTGTGCCCCAATCCATAACCTCGACTTCTCACTCAGGAAACGTCCTGAACGTGCCAGAAGGTCTAATCTGCGTCTAGTAAGGTCAACCTTCCTTACGCTGTGTGTCCTCTCAGCAGGGCGGTGCACCACTCCCACTTCGCGCCTACATGTGTCTTAAAGAAGCCTCGGCTTGTAACACTCAGTTTTGTAACACTCAGTCTTGACTTCACTCCAGCCCACACCTTGCATCCGACACACACACACCCACACTCACACACACTCACACCTAAACCAGTGTCTGTACTTCCGGATTCTGCACAAACCGGCTCAACTGCTTGGGGTGCATTTTTCCCCCCACTCAAACACACCCCAAATTCTGACACAAGCATTAAAAATAAACACTTATGCAACCTAAAGCTCAAAAAGACCTACTGAAGAGCTAAGAATTGAATGTGTGATGATCTAACCTGTGTGGTTTGCACAAATGAAAACTAGAAACTATAAGCTTTACACTGAGGAAGCAACTGATCAAGCATTTGGAGAACACTGTCTACACTCACACATTTTTTATTGCACTACAAGTTTATTTTTCCTCACCTCTGATTAAATGCCACCCAGATGATGGTGACATCTGGTGGTGAAATTAGGCATTGCCTTCCAGAACCAAAGAAGATCTAGTCCTCAAAAACCCATACAATACTCACTTATTGAAAGGAGCTGAGTGACAAGGACCAGATTGTGATGTCTAGACAGCTGGGCCAGAGTGTCTCCAAAACAGCAAAAAACGTACTAGAGTGGGCACATGAGCATCAGAAGTGGACCATGGAGCAATCAAAGAAGGTCTGATGGATCATGTTTTTTCTTTTACATCATGTGGCTGGCTGGTGTATCGTTTACCTGGGGAAGAGATGGCACCAGGATGCACTATGTGAAGAAGGCGAGCCAGTGGAGGCAGTGTGGGTCATGGGTCATGTTCTGCCAGGAACCTTTGGGTCCAGCCATTCATGTGGATGTTACTCTGATATGTCCCACCTACCTAAACAATGTCATGGACTGAATTATACCCCTTCATGGAGATGGTGTTCTCTGATGGCAGTGTCCTCTTTTAGCAGCATAATGCGTCCTGACACACTGCATAAACTGTTTAGGAGGTGCTGACTCCACCTCCAGATTCTCAAGATCTCAATCCGACAAAGTCCAATGGAAGCTCTACTACACAACTTAACAAACTTCTACTATGGACTATCTAGAGATCTTCTACTGACTGAGTTTATGTAACATTTAGGATTTAATGATTTTCTAAAACAGCAGATACCATGAACGTTTTATCACCTTAAAACAAATGTTAACAAAAAACAAAACGTTTCAGGCACCAAAAACATCGTAAAGATTTCTTAAATGTCAGAATTAGCCTATAATTAAAATTAAATATGAACATAACAGCATATTTTAGTTGGTTAATTATTTAGAGTGTTGTTTAATTACCAGAGATCATCTGTCTATTTTCACAATGTCTCAGTATCTGGACACTTTCCTTTCCCCAGATTTCTCATAGTCATGGAATGGATTGTGCTTTAAGCTCGCTGTTCCTCGACTCGTTTCCCAGGTTGGGTTTTTGGGATGAATGTGAGCTCACCGTCTGAAAGCAATGTAGGAAGTAAGAGTTCATGTGTAAGCTGCAGGTGGCGTTATAGAAACACAGAGCTTTGCTCTTTTCTCTCCTTCTCTCATCCTGCTTCATGTCTGTAAAGGTCAGTGTGTTTGTATTTTGATTAATCAGTTTATTATGCATTCATTAATTTTTTTATTCATTTATTTATTTATCAAAAGAAATGTGTCATTTCCAGTGTTTGCTATAGTCAGAAAATATTCACACAGACAGGGAGGCACAGGAGTTGACATTGTTCAGGACACACACATTAACACACGCACACACACACACACACACACACACACACATGTACAATAGAATGTGTAAACACGTCTACATGCGAATGCAGACATTCTTCTTTGGTCAGTTCTCCTGTTTTCATTGTGAGATTATCATCACAGGTCATCTCTGAATCCCGTCCCATCAGGGAAAAGCTTTTCACAAACTTCAGCCCGTAAGAGATTTTATCAAATAAAAAATAAAAACACAAACTTTCACTTGTTCCACAACATCAAACTTGATCCACCCAATCGGAGAGAAGCTTTACTCTGACTCCATTTGTGCAGAAAAGAAACATTCTCTTTCTATGACCCAATCAAAAAAAAAAGCTTTTCTCTTGCATCAAATGAGAGAAAATCTTTACTTGGTTTTTTTTTACAGTCAGTAAAAAGCTTTCCTCCACTTTCTGCCAATCCGAAAAAAGCTTTCCTTTGTCATCAAATCAGAAAAAAAAACATCTCATCTGCTTTTGTCCAATCAGACAAAGCTTTTCCTTTCTATCGTCCAATCAGAGAAAAGCTTCACATTCTATTGTCCAATCAGAGAAAAGCTTTATTTTGCTTCCATCCAGTCAGAGAAAATCTTTCTTTTCTATAGTCCACTCAAAAAAAAAACTTTCATCTGCTCTCGTCCAATCAGAAAAGAGCTTTACATGGAGTTTCCAGAATCAGAGACATGCTTTCCTGAGTTTACTTCTAGTCAGCAAAAAAATTCCCTCGCTTTGTCCAGCCATTTGATCTGTTATTTGTTCTTAGAGAACTGATTTGGGATTGACTTCCTGCTTCCCGTCACCTTGGCTGAGAGTTGGAAGTTCAAAGGTCAGAGTTCGGAAGTCTGCGCAGGCTCCAGTTTGTTGGAGAGGATGGAGAGGATCTTGTCGAATTTTTCATAGCGCTCCTTTCTGCTTGCCGTCGCTCCGGTGTGACCCCAGAACAGACGCAGGGCGAACTCGGTGCTGAAAGTCTCCAGCAGCTCTGGGATTGGCTCCCAGCCTGCTGCAGAGAGAGAGAGAGAGAGAGAGAGAGAGAGAGACGGACAGGTCGGACAGCCAATCATATCAGTCTGATTTTAACAAGTGAGACTGTAGTGCGCCATGATCAGCATTGTCATGTTGTAGCGTCAGGACATCAGTGTGGGAGTGGTGTGTAGGTGTGTGTGTGTGTGTGTGTGTGTGTATACCTGATAACAGAGTGTGTGCGTGCTGCTGGAAGTCGTTAGCATGATTAGCTGTGTTGCGTGAGGACTGTAGGATGTTGTAGAGGAGCTGGCAGCCTCGCTCACTGTTCTCCACTCCATCCTCTCCCTCCATCAGCTTCAACAACGGCACCATGTGGGGCAGGGACAAGGGACCGGACGCCACCGAGTCTACACACACACACACACACACACACTTGCATTAAATGCAATGCTTGGATGTAAGCACGGGCAGAGTTTTTAAGCCAACACATCTTTAGCATTGTGAATATGTTTAAATAGATTCTTGACTTCGGAGGACTAAAATGTGAACTAATTTTTGGGGAAAGTGCTGTAAAAGTATCTAGCTGGTTTACTGGAAACGTTAGTCTTAGAAAAACAAGTGGGGCCTTCAAACACTATGATGTCATAGGGCTGTTGTCATAGTGCTTGGGCCCTAACAATAATAATAATAATAATAATAATAATAATAATAATAATAATAATAAATATAGTTGCAAGCAACAATGACGGGCCCAAGCACCCTGTGCCATCGCCACCCCGGGGCACCGCACAACCTGTGTGTTATTTGAGTGTGTTAAGACCTCGAAAAAGCCATCGCCACCCGGTTGCACCGCACAACTTGCACACGTCACACACTATACAGGGGTGATGTCAGTTTGGGCCCTAAATATTTGTTGAGTGCATTAGTGTGTGTGTGTGTGTATGTGTGTGTGTGTGTGTGTGAGGGTTAGTATGTGTGAAAGTGAGGGAGAGAGGTGTGTGTCTGTTTATGTGTGTGTGATCTGTGGATGTGTCAGTCGAGTAAACGACGAGTAAATGCGTTTGCGCGTGTTTGTGTGTGTGGTGTGTGAGTCTGTGTGTTAACATTTGTGATGTGTGTGTTAGTATGTGTGTGATGTGTGTGTGAGACATGTGACTTGTTAGGCGAGTTTCGTGTGCCTACGTAAAAGTGTGTATGAGCTATGCAGCAAAATGTCTTGTGAGGACCCCTGAGGGCCACAAGCACGGCCCGTTGTCATACCAACACCATTATTACATACATTTAGAACGTAGGGGGAATTTTAGGTTAAGACCCCGAAAAAGCCGCAGATGGTGTGAAAAAGCATTTTTCTATTTCCTGCTTCATTTGCTATATCCCTGGGGTTAAAGGTCAGGAGTATTCGACTAATACAGTATGTGTCTAGTTACCTCAAATTCCTTGCTTATGACAAAATAGTAACACAAACATTACAAAGCTTAACCTCTAAGACTATAAAGTCAACCATTTGATTGGGTTTGAGTATTTTTTGTGGATTATAAATTAAAAAAATAATCATTGTATTAATTTTTTTACCTATTCTATTTCATCTTTCCATTTCTAGGTCATGAGCAGTTACATAAGCATTTCACTGCATCTCACTCTGTGTATGGTTCTATACATGACAAATAAATTTGAATATGATTTTAAAGGAAGATTTGTTTATTCATTCATCATTAAAAGTTCTTGTTTCAGATTGGAGATCAGAACTAAAATCAGTAGTGCTAATTTAGGATCAGGTGCTAACCGTGTATCGGTATTAATTGAATTAATGTATCGGTAATGACATTTCCTTGTCAACCTTTAGTTACATTGTCACAATTCTGGTTTCTTTTTAAATGTTAACACATTATCAGAAATATTTATGAATATTTATGGAAATTTTAAACCTAATTACAAAGCTTAAATTTAAAAACCTTTTATTCATTGTGCACATCGCAGCCCACACTTTGGGAAATGCTGGTCTAGATGATTGATCGAGATTTGATTAATAAATGGCAAATTTATGTCTTTTTACTTGATGGACTCATTACTGTAAAATATAAAAACACAAACACACACAAACACACATCCACACACCATCACCCTCATTGAGTGCCTTCATGAAGGGCTTCAGGGCTTTCTCAAACATCACAGCACTCTCTGTGTGGTTCCTCCTCAACACTCGCCATGTCATCTCCAACCGGACTATCTACACACACACACACACACACGTACAATATGTATATAATTATATAATATACAGTATACAGTATGATATATATAATCAGTGTTAGGAAAGTCATGAGAAGTCCTCAGTGATGCTGTCTGACACACCGTATGAACACTTAAATATGATCTTAATACTAGTTGATAAGATGGTCCAAGAGTGTAAAACTACAATGATAGAAGTGTTTGTCTTTACATCTATCCCTGACTTAATGTTAAATATTAAACAAATTAATCACAGTTTCTCATAGTCTCAGATCAAACACTAACATCTTACACTAAAAAATAAACTGAAAATATACAACAACAAAACATCTATTTTTTAAACTAAGATGGACGCCTTGAATGTTTCTCTCCAAATCCATGATTGTGCTGAAGTCCGATTCTCACCAAGTTTCTATGTATTACATTCTAACTTGCATGTATGTAATTTTGTTTTTGTGATAAAAACACAATGTTCATGATCCAAGACTCAAGGACCAAGGACCAGATTATAATCCCAACTGGCAATTTTAGTACATGAGTTGAGCATAAAAGATTTCCCTCTTTTGAAATCTCTTTTGAAGCTCTTTTGAAATCGCTTCTTCTTAGTAACTGTTTTTAAATAGATAATATTTCTTTAATCTGTTTGAAATATTGAAATATTTTTATTATTTCCCTGGTGTGACAGCAGCCTAAATCTTTAAGGTGCACCATATATGACCTCTCCACACTGACCTGCGGAAGCTCGAGGGCCTTCATGACAGCACTGAAAGCGTAGAGGTCATGAGCGGTAATGCGCAGCGCCTGAGCCAGCTGGATGACCTTATGAAGCACCAGCGCTCTCTGATTGACCGTGCCTGTACAGCCCAGTATATCCAAGGCCACGCCCAGGGCTAACAAGTGATGTCTCTCCAGTAGATCCTGTCTGAGCTGGCTCCCATGTGGAAGTGTGATGAGCTCCAGTCCTGAGTGTACTCCCATCATCCTCTTCTGCTCCTCCGTCACACCAGTCACGCGTGCTACCTGAGGAGCAAGGGTCTGGATTTAGATTTAATGCAAGGATGTAAGAATGGTTAAACAACAGGGCCACCCGAGCTCCATAGTGTATATGTAGAGAGTCTTCATGAGAAGATACCGGATAAACTGCCTACTATCTTGGCACTCATGACTCATGATTAAGTATGTCTCAAATTCCTATGGAGACAAAGTGTAGCCGGCTTTCACAAATCCTTCAGCATTGCTTAAAGAATTACAGAGCAAACAGACGATTCCCTTCACACGCCATGTTGCGTGCTGGGTTAACTTCATGGGAAAACGCACTTAGGCAAGGAAACCTGCTACTGAGGGATGTACTGTATGTGCGACATCCAGTACAAAACCACAGCAAGTACACAAGCTTGAAGCTTTGCAAATGTGGGTTTCGGTTTGTGCAACCCTCTCAGACGTCTCCGCATCAAGTATGCACTGGTCTGTGGTTATTAGCCTGGCATGCAGTTGCCTAGCAGCTGTGTTCTCACAACTTAAATGAACTTTTGACATGTGCTTTCTTGTAAGAATGATTTCATAATAATTGTTGTCATATGTTTGAAGAAAGTGCTTAGAAGTTCAAGAGAATATCAAAGCTAACCATGTTAAACATATCAGCTGTGCTTTGCCTTATTGCCTTTGATGTAGGGACTTGTTTTTTATTTTCTTGGCAGATTCTGAAACAGTCATAGTGCCACAACCTCAAAAGTTGAGGGTTGGTTTTAAGTGTGTGTGCATGTGTGTGTGCATGTGTGTGTGTCTGTGTGTGTGTGGTGGCACCTGGCAGTCCACGCTGAGCATGTGCAGAGCCGTGGTAGTAGCGTCAGTGCGCGCAAACAGGTCTTTAATCAAGCGGAGTACGCTCTGTTCCAGCGGCCGGTTGTTGTCTGGGAGCAGCAGTGACCGAAATGCGTCTAGACGAAAAGATGAGCTTGTCTCGGCCTCAGGACGGAGGAACCGCCAGTCATCTCCGTTGCTCACTACCTCTGCCACTCGGTCAATCTTCTCCTTCTCCGTTTCTGCCACTTGCTCTTCCTCGTCTTTCTGTGCCTCAAGAAAAGCAAAGCTGGTCTCGGTGATACGTGCCCGACTGTTCCACTTTTCCTGAGCACGAAGACGAGCTGCCGGACCTTTGGGCATCATCGCCTGAGGGATCTGGGACCACAAATCAAAGGTCATGCAGAAGCACTCAAATGTTTTGGTACAGAATTAAAAGTATTAAAAGAATTAAAAATCTCTGGGGGCACTGGTGGCTCAGTGGTAGGTGTTTCGCCTGCCATGCGGAAGGCCCGGGTTCGATTCCCAGCCAGTGCCCA
>JAOVVB010000031.1:14427385-14442558 GCA_028570985.1 Heterobranchus longifilis | reverse complement strand
ACTTGTTCGTTTTCCAAGTCAAAATTTATTACAAATCTTTGCTCGTCTTGCGGAACACTCGCAAACCGCGTTACTCGTAATCCGAGGTTTCACTGTATTACATGTTGTGTATGGGGGGAAAAACAGAGTTAAAAGCTGATTCAGGGGTCGGGAAGACGGATGGATTTTCATTTTGTTATATTTATTTCATAATGTGCTCAGAATTTTTTTTTATGAATTTATATATAATATAAATATAAAATTCTGGATTTTGGGTTTTAGAAGATTAAACTGTATGTGAATCCAGATTTAGCTGCACAATTGTACAGTATGTTCACGAGCACTGTTAAATGGTTAAGCTAATGTGTTAGAGCATGTGACTGATGTTTTCCACTGTGATTCAATTCCCTGTTGTTCATTAAGAGGTGTTATATACTAGGCTGGTATGGATCAGAGGAATATTTAATTGTGAATTGTGTTGTTTTATGTAGATCGTTTTTTTCTCTTCACCTGAGTCCGTCGTGTGATGTGATCGACTGTGTGCTTGTAAAACGATGGCGAGCCAAACCCAGTGATTTGTTGAAGATAGTTCCACTGCGGAGTCCGAGCTCGACCTGTTTCATTGGAGGGATCCTTTGCAACTGCAGCTAAGCTGATATTTCACACTCATACACTAACGGGTTAGTAGTAGAAAACAAGGCCTTTACATTTCACAAAGAGTTTGCACCACACCTCCCTCACTTACTTACTGCACTTACTCATCTTCTATACCGCTTTATCCTGTATTCAGGGTCACAGGGACCTGGAGCCTATCCCAGGAGGCTTAGGGCACGAGGCAGGTCACACCCTGGACAGGGTGCCAATCCATCACAGGGCGCACACACACACACACACACAATCATACTCTCTCACACTCCTTATGGGCAATGATGTGACAGTGCTAACCACTACACCACTGTGCCGCCAGCTTACATGCTGGCGGCACAGTGGTGTAGTGGTGTAGAAATAATGGAATATTCCATAAATATGGAATATTCCATTATTTTTCTTTCTCATGTTCTAGGTAATTCTAACAGAATACAGTAATAAAGAATAAAGTTTGGGCACATTGATGTATATGTGTAACATCTTTCTCTCATATACTCTCGCATAATTGATTTCCTCAACTAGATACACACACACACACACACAGAGTTAATCCATTCTACAATATGCTGAGAAAGTAAGGTATCAATGCAGATCTGTAACACACCAGACTGGAACATAAAACTCAGCGTGTGTTCAGTCCTAACAGATCTACATAGACACAATGCCCCTGTAGGGGGGAGCATGTATACCACACACCCCTACCACACACACACCTAAAACCACTTATCATTTACTAAAGCTAGCATAGCTATTGTAGTGAGCACTTTGCTAGCTATGTTAAATGGTAAGTGGCTTAAGTTGGAATGATGCACTGATAAAAACAGCACTGTGTGTGGGTTTTAATAGGGTCATAATGGACAGTTGTTGATTCAGTCGAGCTGATTACAGGATATATATGTAGGGTGGGGCAGTGTAAATATTACAGCTATGTGCATGGAGTTTGTATGTTCTCCCCATGCTTGGTGGGTTTCCTCCCACAATCCAAAGACATGCAGATTAGGCTAATTGGCGTTCCCAAATTGTTCGTAGTGTGTGAGTGTGTGTGCCCTGTGATGGATTGGCACCCTGTCCAGGGTGTACCCTGCCTCATGCCCTAAGACTCATGGGATAGGCTCCAAGCCCCCCGCAACCCTGAATACAGGATAAAGTGGTAGAGACGGCGAGTGAGTGATGATTGTGGTGACTTTTCATTTTTGGTCTAAAAATAGGTTGTTTTTACCCCCCCCCCCCCCCCACCCCAAGATCCAGGTTCAGATCAGGTTCCGATATGTTTATCATCATCATTTCACAGCACTGTGTGCTTCATTGTGATTTTAGAGTGTAATTTATTCCAGTTGTTGGAGTGTTTTGTCCAAATTTGATTTGAACAAATTCGATTGACAAAGTAAGTAGCACAGCTCAGCCATTAGGGTTAGAGTGAATGCCTGTGTTGTTGTTTCAGTGTTCATGCGGTGTGTGATAGAATTGGGTAAAAGAAAAGCACTCGATCCCTGTGTGTGTGGTCACATATTGATTGCTAGTGTTTTTTGTAGCAGTTTGGATCTCATTTTTTTGGGATCGCATCTTCCAAATGTTGTGTCTTCTCAGCTTGCGCTAGAGCCTATATGATGCACCTGAGTTGTTATTTGAGCGGCTAATAAAGGGTCAGTGTCCCTCAACGGTTAAAGTTCAGTGCTTGTGACTGGAAAGTTAGAACCCGTCAAATAATCTTGCATTTGAGTAAAGCTTGCAACTCGTAACCTACTGTACGACCAGGAAGAGGACGCAAATACATAATACTTTACGCCCTATCAATTTTAAATTCCCTCTCAGGATGTGTCCTCAGCCGGGGGACGACCATATAACGTGATGTCAACGTGGCGGCTCACATGACCAACAGTAAATAAAACATAGAACAACTTCACTACTTTAAATGCATTCCGTGTTTTAATAAATACATCATTAAGTCTTTTGTTAGCATCTTCTTACATTTCCCTTAGATGGTGTTAAATTTCCCAGGCTTCTCTTCCCATGGTCCCCCTCACATTCCTTATATGGTAATACTTCCTATGGCTTCCTGGAACTCTTTTGTTACCTCAGAACCCTTTTGTTTTTTCAGATTTTCTAGAACAAACAAATTGCTTTTATCTAGTAGACTCATGAGGTGGTTTATTTTTTTATACACCTCTTTTTCTGTGAATAAACTAGGGAGAAAATTCTGACACATCATATTCATGTTCATGTTTGTTTCTCTCACAGTTGGGAAGTGTTTTATAACGGTATAGAGGCTCGGAGGACGCAGTAAGCAGTTCTTCCCTCAGATTTTAAACTTAACAGTCATAATTCAAAGTACGTCTTCATATAGGTTTCTGTGTTGTTTCTTTCCTCGTACTTTTTTCCCTTAAACTTGCTCTTTTTGAATGTAGTACTATAACTGTGATCTTTATTCCAATGTATATTTATCAGATTTTTTTAGGAAATTTCTTGTTTTTCGAAATCTAGCTTGAAGATTTGCTAGCATCTGTTTTCGGATTTCAGCCATCTCTACACAATTAGCATAAGCGATAGCTAGTAAAGGGCTAGTAAGGATGTTTTTTTTAGACAGGAAAAAAATAATAAATCACTAAAACATGCAGTAATATAAAGAAGAAAAATATGAAAATGAAGAATTGTGAGGGGAAAAAAAGACCTGTGAGTGTAGTGCTCTCAGGGCAAAACTAGCCTGGAAATGAGCTGGCATCAGTTGTAGCTAAATGCTAGGTTTTTCGAAAATTAGTAGCTTGTTCTTTTCAGTTTATCAGACAATTGAGCAACAAATTACTTCACAACAATCTTCCAAATTATGAAGCTGTACAAGTTATAATGATTTAATGACTAATTAGTTTAGTTTAGTAAGAAAATAATAATAATAATAATAAATAAATAAAAAGTAGAACACACAGTTTGGCAAGCTAACAAGCTCGATTGTTTTGCTAGACAAAAAAATAAAAGCCTTAAACATTTCCTTCTCCAAGAATCTCTTTGTGTGGTGTTACTGTGTGATGTGTGCGCAGTATTTATCTTTTCATGCAATAAACATAAGTTCTGACTAACACTGAGCACTCAGGCCTGCTATTAGACTCTGAGAATATTGCTTACCGTGTTTATTTTTGTTAAATACCTAATCCGGTTACATGTATTCCGTTACTTCTGCATGTGAATGACGTCGCTATGAAGCGTAACCTTAAACATTCGCGACTCTCGCTGAAAGCGAAGCCGTCCGTATGCGGCCAAGCCGCCTTAGTTTATCGATCGCCCAATCCGGTTATGTCATTTACTGAGTTTTTCAGGTGTCGCCTTCTGTATAAAATATAAATGTGCATCTGTCAGATAATTGCAGGTTGCCAAGGTGTGTGTGTGTGTGTGTGTGTGTGTGAAAGAGAGGGAGAGTGTGTGGGGGGTGGCAGCTTCATTGTCCTGCCTCGGTGTTGAATATTGCATAAATGTCCGCGCTGTGGCGAAAAGGCAGTTGAAGCTGAGACCGCGGCTCCTTCTAGAGTGACCGTATCGTCATGTTCAGGTGAAAGTGCCAGGTGTAACACACACCACGGGACCTGAGCTCTCTCCTTCTGACATGGTTCATGTGTGTGCTGTTAATCTGTATACATTGAAGTGACTGTCATGCTAACTGTGAGCACTGTGTGTGGTGTGTGTGTGTGTGTGTTTGTTTATATTCCCTTCAGTACATGCTTTCAGAGAAACAGTGAGAGAGATATTACAATGAGTTTCTCCAGGATATTTTATATTAAATGGTCTTGCGTTAGCGCCGGTGGTCGATACAGCACTGCCATATTGGACAGTGCTACCTTTACCAAGCCAAGTCTAATTCGACATGGTTAAAAATAAAAGGATTGCAGTGTTATGCTACAAATTAGTTACTGATGTGACAAAGGCATTAAGTTTTACATTTGGATGTACGTTTTTTGACATTAGCATAAGGGAAACTAGTTGGTGGCTATCACTAGCTAGCTTGCATAATGCAAATTGTTCACGTTTCAGATGAAACAAGAACAAATTTTCAGAGATGTGCTGATTGGTTGAAAAATGCAGACGGAAAAATATCCTTTAAAGCACACAGTCCTTTTCCGCTACCACGCTAGCACAGTAAAGCACTATGTTAGAGTGTTACTATGTTATAGTGCTTTACTGGGCTAAATGCACGCTGCGTTCAACATCTTACTGTGATTATTAATCCTGGAATGAGCCCAGTGCTGTCATGTGTACTACGTACATTAGAATATTATGTGATTTTTTTTTTTAATGACCCACCCTGCTGATCAGTCACAATCTCAGCTGAGCCTTATAGTATTGTAATTACACCTTCTTCACTGAGATTGACACACAGAGGCCACACCTCTTCAATGTGACTGATCCACACAGGCCACGCCTCCTTCACTGAGACTGATGCACACAGGCCACGCCTCCTTTGCCGAGACTGATACACACATGCCACGCCTCCTTCACTGAGACTGATACACACATGCCATGCCTCCTTCACTCAGACTGGCACACATACACGTATACTCACACACAGAGACCACACCTCCTACACTAAAATCGACACACACAGAGGCCACACCTCTTTCACTTAGACTGACACACAGCGGTTACGCCTCCTTCACTAAGACTGACACACACATGCCACGCCTCCTACACTCAGACTGACATGCAGCGGTTACGTCTCCTTCACTGAGACTCACACACAAACATGTTGCCCATGCCTCCTTCCTTAACTGAGACTCACACACAGCGGCCATGCCTCTTGCTCTGAGACTGACACACACACATAGGCCACACCTCCTTCTCTCAGACTGGCACACACACATGGGCCACACCTCCTTCACTGACACTGACTCACAGAGGCCACGTCTCCATCACTCAGACTGACACACACACACACACACACACACAGGTCAGGCCTCCTTCTCTCAGTCTGACACACACACACACACACACAGGTCAGGCCTCTTTCACTGACACTGACTTACAGAGGCCACACCCCCTTTAGTTAGACACACACACAGGCCACCCCTCCTTCACTGAGACTCACACAGAGGCCACACCTGCACTGAGACTGGCACACACAGACCACGCCTCCTTTAGGTACAGGGACCAGTGTGTTTTTAGACGTTATGAAGCAGGAAGAAAATTTCTCCCATTACTTACAGTAGGCGAGTTTCCGATCTCTAACACACCTGCTTGAACTCCTGAAGTGTGGGGTACTTAGCTGGTGAATTGAAACACTTGTGTTTTGGAGAGGGATAAAACACTGCAGTCCGACACCCCTGATCCCGAGCCAAGCGTGTCCGATGTTACTCAGCTCCAATTATCCACACGCTTTAAGTAACAATAGCTTGATTTCCTGAAGCGGCCTCGTTAATCACATCCCGCAGTCAAACGTCTGCCTGCTAACCTGAACACCACAACACAATCAGTTATTTCAGTCTTCTCTACTAACACATAAAAACATAAACCAAGTACTGAACGCTGGCCTGGGATACCTGCCATGTCGTCTACAAGCAGAGCAACAAGCATGACACACACACACACATTAGCTGTACACTCAACCGAATGAACAGAAAATATGATTGCTTTGTGAGTTTTGGCTAAACTTTTGGTTAGAAAGCTGAAAGAAAGAGACCAGGTGAGATTATAGACCAGTGATACTGATAGCCCAACTGTGTCTGTGTGTGTGTGTGTGTGTGTGTGTGTGTACGTGTCAGAGTGATGGCTGCTAACCGGAGACAGCCAGGACATAGAGTCCTCAGGGCTCAGTTACAGCCGACTAGTAATTGTGTGTCTGTCTGTGTCTGTGTGTGTATGTGTGATCAGTCTAAACCTGGACAGAGCATGATGATTACGATAATATAAAAACCCGATGGTTTACAGACTTCATCGTTGTTTCCAGCATGTGCTGTTGATTGGTTAGTGATGTAGGACAGCTCAGTGCTGATTGGTTATTAGTGTTAACTGGGTAATTGGAACGACATCACGGCTTATCGGGGTGTTGTTAGGACCAGGGCAATGTTGGAGCTGTGAGGCAGTTCCCAATGTTACTGTACAAGTTAAGTAAAAGGATTTTTGTTGAGGAAAAAAAATATTCAGATTAGTGTGTTAATGTATTAGTGTTAATCTTCTAGAGGCACTGTTTCCCAAAGTCTGGGCCATGAAAAGTACTGTAGGTTTAAAATAAATACAGAGTCAGCCAAAAGAATGTGTACAAAAAATATACGCCTCTCTTCTGGCGATCACAAGATAGGACCAATGATGGTGCGACTACTGACATCTTGAGAGGAAACATAATACTGCACATTGCTGCCATAATTTAAAAAGGGCATAGATAACAACTGTTTAAGTGTGTTTACATTTTTTGCCTGACTCTGTATATTTAAAATCTATGAACTTTTAAATTGACAAAAAATATTCATGATTAAATTGTACATTTAAAAAGTTGTTTATTAAATAATTTGAAGAAAGCCATGGAGTTTAAAGTACATGTTTTGTTTTTTCTTTTAATAAAAATCTAAATGTTCCATGTTGTTGAGTTTGCTTCTTGTTACCTGGACATTCTCCTTTGTCCTGTCACTGACTTTCTTTCTCTCTGTCTATACTGACCATCCATTGGCAGCAAGTGAACAGTCAGTTGTTTAGTTGGAAGCAGAGAAAATGGGCAAGTATGGAGACCTGAGTGACTTCAACAGCTGCCAAATTGTGATGTCTAGATGATGGGTCAGAGCAACTCAAAACTGCAGGTCTTGTGGGATGTTCACAGTCTGCAGTGGTCAGGACATACCAAAAGTGCTCCTAGGAAGGAAAACCGGTGAACCAATGACAGGGGCATGGGTGGCGAATGAGGAGTGAAGGCTGGCCCCTGTAGTTCGATCCAATAGACAAGCTACTGTAGAAACTAAGAAACTGAAAATGGAATATAGAATATACTATATAGAAGCTTTTAGTAAAAAGGAGACAGAACAGTTTGTTGTGTATGTGAAGGTGAGGCCACAGACCAGGCAGGGCGCCCGTATTCTCCACCGAAAGCTCCTACAATGGCCATGTAAGCATCAGAACTAGACCATGAAGCAATGGAAAAAGGTGTTTCTTTTTACATCATGTAGATGGCAGACAACGGTCTACTGGAGTCAGGACAGGGGTAGCTCATTGGTTAGTGTGGTTAATGTTAAAACCCCAGCACCACCAAGTTGCCACTGTTGAACCTGAGCAACTGCTAAAATGTATAATGAGATAAAATGTAAGTTGCCCTGGAAAAGGGTGGCTGTCAAATGCCATAAATGTAAAAAAAAATCCATGCCTTGATAGGTCAGGGCTGTATTAGTGGCACAATGGATTACCACACAATATTGGGCAGGCGGTTTTAATGCTACATCTAATAGACATGTCTCTCCCTTGGCCTTCTCAGCTCTTTTCCTTCCTTCTTACAAATTTGTATTATCAGCTCTGTTTGTCTCTTTCTCTACCACATTCTCTCCCTTCATCCCTGCAATCCGCTTCCTCTTTCTCCTCACATAACCTTGCTTCTAAAACCCTTGCGTTCCCTGTTGTTGCGCATGTGCGCACGTGTGTGTAATGTTAACCGCTAAAAGGTGCTAACTCGCCTAAGTTGTCAGAGCCTCATGTGTAAACCAATCTGACCAATCACTTATAGCCAACACTAGAAGACAGAGACAGTGTCACCACAGTAATCTGAGATCACACACACACACACAACAGACACACACATACTGTAACACTACACATTTACATATAACCAATCTGTTCTATAACTTGACAATAAACCACTTTATGATGTTACCGTCTCCACTTTGGATCAGTTATTAATTCAGATTCGATTCACATTTTTTTATAATTATTTTTTTTATTGTAATTTTTACAAATGTTCTTAAGCATACTTTAAAAATATACCACAGCTTTTGCAGAAAATACTAACTGCTTAGATCTTCTGCAATACTCAGATCTTCTGCATTTTGACAGTTTTTTTTTTGTTTATGTGCAGATATGAAATATTGCCAACTGCTGGACTGAGTATGGAGTGGAATACTGACAGTAAATCTTTTTATGATTATTAATTAATTAACAATACAGCACAGTATTTCAATGCTTAATAAATGCTGTTAGTAATTTTTAATAATCCAGATTTAATTGATTTAATACCCTAAGTGCTATTGAAACACATCAAATCAAAGGATCACAAATAGAATCGAATCGAGTCCACTTGAGATACATAAAAGACCTACTACCATCCTCTTTTCATTTTACTGCACAAAACCAAAGCTACACTTAGTATGAACTAGGGCACTGGATTGGTCCAAAGGAATTAACCTGGAGCCAGTGGAGAAGCTGAAGGGGAAGTGTTTGTCTCCTTCAGTTCGATGTGGACTGAGTGTGCGCATGTGTGAGTGGGTGTAGGTTATTTTTGTTTGCAGGTGTAGGGTTGCAGAATAGAGAGCGCAGGTAACCATAGCACAGCTTGGAAAGTGAAACGTGATCCCACTGTGAGGCGCACACTCCTCGTGTCAATCTCAACCGCACACACGCACACACATTAAAGTTAGCTCATACATTCTTAATAGACATAAAACTCTTAATGTGATACACTGCTGCATGGAGATGAAGTAAATCTTGTGCACTTATGTCCACCTTTGTCTTCTTCTTCTTCTTCTTCTTCTTCCTGTTTTCACTACACCGATTGCAGGTTGCTTCTTTTCTAATGATGATGAGCTAAGTTAATAAGTGCCATTTTTCTTTTGGATTTTGATTCATGTGGAATGTCAGAAAAAGTGTTTTGGCTGCATGCTGGAATGAGGATGATGATGATCATAATCATGATGGATGTTGTATGGTTGCTGTTTGTATCGCCTGCCTGCAAAGCATAGGCGAGGCGTAGGAATCAATATCTGTCATTTTTGCGGCAGCAGCAGTGGTGCCATCCATTGCCATCCATTACAGTCATTGTCACACTTTTCTTCTAAACCATTGATGAGAACTTGACCAAACCTCGACACTATCTTTTTCAGAAAGCATAGACGTACACTAGTCTGTTTAAGAAGTCAGAAGTTATTCGAAGTTTAGATATTGAAATTTATAAAACCAGAGAGAATGATACTGAAAAAAACTCTTATGAAAAGTATGCAAAATCTCAATACCAGGAGCAAATACAACAGGAATGTTGATTGAGTCATTACATCATCAAAAGAAAACAACTATTGTGATTCCACAGTATACAGCAGGACTTCGGTGAATTAATATTAATTTCTTAGAAAAAAAAATAAGCATTGAAAAGTCAAATCAACAACCGTGTAGTTAATTGGATTAAATTTATTTTTTCAAGCGTTTCTTTAGTCACATCTGCATGATATGGTACAAACATTAAGACCTCCATATGCACTAACAACAGCAATTAAACATTTAACGATTAAATTCTCTCTTCTCACACACAACCTCGACTCCATCAGGAAAACCTCTATGTTAATCTTTACTCGCTACAATATCACTCTAAAGGTCAAATGCGTGCTGCTGAAGCAGATATTTGTTTAAACAAGGGGCCAAAACGGTGGCCTTCTGGCCAAATCCAGCTCGAGATTATTTGCTCTGACAACAAAACATGAAACGCTGCTTTTTTTTTCTTTTTTGACATTACAAGGAAATCATTGCCTCAGGCGATACGTGTCCACGACTTTCCAGAAATTCGCTTCAAGTGTAACTCTGCTGAAGTGTGCTGGGGCGTGGGTGGCTTCTGGCTTTTACTCTTTATGGCTTTGCTGCTTTGTAGCTTCCTGTTGCGCCAGTAGCAAGAGTCAGATCCATAACACGCATGTATTCAGTGACTATAAATAAATTATTAATAGAGCTTTGATTTTTCTTTTTCCCAGAAAGACTTCCGGTTGCTGTTGTTACATCCATGGTGCAGATGTGATTGTAGCACAGATTTGAGCTAAGTGACATCCTGTCCAGGTGTTCTGGTCAACAGAACCTAAATTCACCCTGTTGTCCATAGATTGCAAGTTCGACTTCAGACAATGCCACAGGCATGAGTGTGTGGCTGGAAATGAAAAAGAGGGAACCTGTCCGTGGGAAGGAACACTCTCTCTCACCTGTCAGTCCCAAGGACCACTCACCAAATGCGGGTGATAGAGTTTTACTGAGTGAGGTAGAGTTTTCCTGAGTTTCCTTTGCTGCCCCTAACTCCAGGCCAGATGCACAGCTCTACTCCGAACCCCCTGAGATGAAAGCCGTTTTTAGTACTCCTGTCTTCCCTACACACTTCTTAAGTGTCACATAACGTTCCTGTTTTGGGTCTAGTCTCCTTGAAATGGAAGATCCCGTCACCCTCTACACCAGTGGTTCCTAATCCTGGTCCAAGACGACCCCCTGCCCTGGACATATTAGTTTTCAAATTCATTCACAGTTTAATTAATTAATTAGCTGATTATTTAATTAGGATTGGGAACCTGTGATTTACACAATCACATCATTTTTCAGTTAGTATCAGTTTGAGTTCTGCTTTGATGGTGTGATCCAGGACAGCATTCAGGCATCCTTAAAAAAGATGTTGAGGTGAGGTTAGGGAAGTTGTTAGGAAGCCAGGTTAGCCACTATGGTCTAAAGATGATCTGCTACCTTCAGACATTTCCTAAAAAAGGTATAGGGATGATGATATTTGACATCAGTTAAGGAAAGAAATGGGGAGGTCGGGGCTTAGATGGTTAAGGCTCTGGGTTACTGAACTCAACCTATAAAAAATATATTTCACTGTGCTGTAAAGGTACATGCGATGAATAAATTGGATCTTAATCTTGTTTGCAAATCGCGACCATGTATTTAGTAGTGTTGCCAATCAGTTAAAAAACAATATCTAGTTAATCACAGTCATAGGCTGTGATTAATCTTGATTAATCGAAATTATTTGTTGGAATAAAGAAATGCATGACAAACTGGCTGGAGAAAACAGATTAGGCAGTTTAAATATCTCAAACATTAACATTTAACAAATGTTAAATTAAAATCTCTCGAATGGTAAACTTGCAGCAGCAATCATATTGTGAGCCCTGTCTGTTCCTATAGTGGTGACCATGTCCGTTATCTCCTTTTGAACTTGGCTAATGCAATTGGCTAGCAAATACTCTGACAGAATGTCTTTTTTGTCTTTTTAAAACGCCCAAAGTGAATGAGTGTAGTTGTTGTTGTCATTTATTAGATTTGATGTTAGTTATGATTACTTACTGATGTTCAGTCATCTCCAGTAATTCCAATAAATATAACTTCTGCCAACAGCCTACTTTCACAGCCTTTTTTTAGTGTCTTACATTTAATGTATTTTTGTAAAAAAAAAATAGTTCCCCTTGAAGGTAGCTCAAGCACACAACTTTTGTTTTGTCCAAACTTCCATCTAGAATATTTTTATAATAAAACTTGCCATTCAGCACACCTGCTAATGTTTCTTCAGTCATCTTATGATTTGCATTAAATGTGCCATTATCACACACAGCTGGGTGACCATGCTGCGATTATGGGAAGCCATTGAGATCAAACTTGGTCATATGATTAATTTGCATTTAAAAATAGTAACACGTAAAATTTCCAGATTAATCACATTCATTAATGCATTCATATTGATAGCCCTAATATTTAGATTAACATTTTGGCATCTAATGATCTGCCATCTTCTTTCCAAGCTACCAAAATATCATTAGGTCCAACACAAACAATATACATTATACATATACATGCTTCATGCTAACTAGCCAGTTAGGCCATTTTTTTTTGCAAGGAAAGTTTTATAATAAAAACCAATATTTGATTTTTAGAATAAGACTGATTGAAATAAATGTCCTGTCCTCCAGTGTTGAGGGTTTGAGTCTTGCCTTCCTGCCTTTATGTTTTCACTGTACTTGGTGGGTTTCCTCTGGGTTTCCTCCCACAGTCCAAAGACATGCAGTGTAGCCTAAAAGTCGTTTCTAAATGAGTGAGTGTTTGTGCCCTGTGATGGATTGCCTTCTTTCCTTGTGCCCCAAATTTCCTGGTATAGCCTCCGGGCCTCATGTGATCCCATGTACGATAAGTGGTATAGAGAATAAATGATTGAATGAGTGGATCGAAGTTTGGACTCCCCCTATTATCACTAGGGTGGTGTTACTTCTTAACATGTGGATTGGGATATAGTCCACAATACTGAATCAAAAATTCAGGGGGTGAAGCTGGATTTGATCCAACTCAACCAATAAGGCTAAGCTCTAAACCACCAAACAACACTTTTCTAGCGTTTTTAAAACACTGATCTGCCTCCATCTCCTGGTTCTGCCGCAGAAGAACTAACTCTGCTTTCCTCTTTCACGAAGACTCAAATTATAGGTGAATAATTACAAACTATCCAGCACTGCCATCTATAGGATCATCTGATTAATACAACGCTTGTAATTTAAATATTTAAGAGATTTATATAACATTATTATAATGCCATGTTAAAAAATGACAAAAACAAATCATAAAACGCAAACATTCTGCGTATGCCTCTCTTTCTCTCACTCTCTGTCTCTTTCTCTGCAGGAGGGGACTGTCTCTCGCCTGCCTGCTCCTACATGGACATGGCTTGTCCTGTCCTCCTGCGCCTCCTCGTCCTGTCCGTGTGTGTGTGCGGCGGTGTCGAGGTGAACAGCAGCACTAAGCGGAGTTGTATGGAGAAGGTTCAGTGTGCCAATGGGATCATGCTACCCGTTTGGCTCCCTCACAACCCGCCGCTGCCCCAGCAGGTGATCCGGGCGATCATCTACTTCTTGTGTCTGCTTTATATGTTCCTTGGTGTGTCCATCATCGCCGACCGCTTCATGGCCGCCATCGAGGTCATCACCTCACAGGTACACACACAAAAGCACCTAAAAGTACACTCAGCGTAAATAGAGTTTCATATTTATATTATCACACATGACTATATCGGGGCCAAGAATGTTACCTGTTTTTATTAAGGGTGTCAACAATTTTATCTATCTATCTATCTATCTATCTATCTATCTATCTATCTATCTATCTATCTATCTATCTCTCTCTTTCTCTCTGTCTCTCTTTTCAAGTCAGAATCTATAAAGTACTTGGTAGTAATTAGTTGTAGTAAAGTTAATTTCAAACTCTGTACATGTGTTTGTTAAGGAAAAAGAGGTGACCGTCACAGGGCCGAATGGGGAACAGACAGTGGTGACGGTACGGATATGGAACGAAACCGTATCCAATCTCACTCTGATGGCCCTCGGCTCCTCCGCGCCGGAGATCCTGCTGTCAGTTATAGAGGTATACGCACACACACACACACACACACACACACACACACGTACACATATTATATGCCACTGAATCGACTTGATCTGAGATACTGTCAATCACAGAACTACACACACACACACACACAAACACACACACACACATACACACACACACTTACTTCTGCCCTGGGTCATCTCTGTCATCTTCTCTTGTGACAGTGTCAATAGCAGAACGTATAAATACACACACACACACACACAAACACATACACACACACACACACACACACATCTTAAAGACAAAACAAACCACCACCTTGGCTTCGGTTGTAAGCACAGACTCATGATGCTCACACATATGCTGTTCTACAGACCCTTTCTGATACTGAGGGAAACATGATCCAATGCAAAGACAAAAAAATAGCATGCAAAACACACACACACACACACACACACACTTACATGCACACACATATTGCTCTACAGATCCTATCTGATGTTAGTGTAATATCACACACTCATTAACACAAGATAAACAGTTAACACTGTAGTCATCTTGGCAATTAAGCAACTATTTGACACACCGTCTTTCTACACACACACACACACACACACACACACACAAAGCCAGGCTTCAGGTTCATTCCCATTAAACATTAACTGTTCACACTTTTGGAAAGTATTTCCAAACTCACTTTCCCTGTGCCTGTGGATGCTCATTAACCTCAGGCGCTTATGATCTTTCCTTTTTGTTGGAAAATGCACGACTACTTTTTCCATTTTGAATAAGAGATTGAAGATTGTCTTCAACCGTCCACTTATTGACCCTTCTACCCCCCTCTCTAGGCTTCTCATGCCCTCTATTGGCCAAATCTGCCCTGCACTTCAGCTGCATTTTTGGCACATCCTTGCTCTATTTGTCCGCGTTATTTCTTTTTAAGTGCTACCTCTCAATAATTATGTTTGTTCCCTGAGCCTAAGATGGTCTGAAAGATCATGTTGCTATAATCACTCAACAAGACCTTCTAAAAGCTCATAAAAGACATCACAAAAATAGCAGAATTTTTTCAGCGAAGTTTTGTTATGGGAACTGAATATTAACTGGTGCCACTGGGAAATTAAGAGCCATTCATTAAAAAATTCCAACAGGAAGCAGGCAAGTAAAAGTGATATGCCATATATTCAGAGGTAGAAAGTAATGAATTACATTTACTCGCATTACTGTAATTGAGTAGATTTTTTGTGTACTTCTACTTTTTA
>JAOVVB010000031.1:14336734-14349612 GCA_028570985.1 Heterobranchus longifilis | reverse complement strand
GTTTCGTCCCACTTTAGATGTGTTTGGCTTCCCATAGAAGTGAATGTGTATTGCGTGGTTACGTAACGTGCAACGTCTTGTGATCTCAATCGCGATTAAGACGATAGAACAAAATCTCTATCGGTTGACAAATTTCTACCGGTTAATCGTGTCTACCGGTATATCGCCCACCCCTACCACCAACATTACCATCAACACTATCAGCATAACCATTAGCATTACCAATGAAACCATCGGTATTCCCACTAACTACGTCAGTCACCACCACTTACCACTACTACCAGTGCTCCAACCAACACCGTCAGCAATACCACTGTGACCACCAACATTAGAAACAACACCATCAGCTTTATCAGAACCATCAGCATCACCACACCAACCAGCACCAACATTACCATTAAAGTTATTACAGTTAAGTGTTTCATTTTTTTTGTTCTTCTTAAATCCTGACAGCTTTTGGAACGGTTTTGTGGCCTGTGTGTGTGTGTGTGTGTGTGTATTTTACCTGACTAGATATCCGAAGGTGACTGTCGTTAGTGAATTGCTGCATTCCGTTCCACAAATGCTCCTAAAACACCAACATTACCACCAACGTTGCGTCTAATACCAACACGAAAAATGACCACTAACGTTAGCGTGACTAACACCATCACTAACACTGCGAAAACTATGAGCAACACCTTAAGCATTGCTATTACCACCAATAGTATAACTAACATTAGCACCACCAATAACGCAAACACCGACAAGACAAATAATATTGGCAATATCCACCCCACCAATACACCCAGCATTAACACTACCACCATTAACACCGACAACGACATCAATAGTGACGCCGGCATTACCACCAGTATACCTAACATTACCACCAGTACTATCACCATTAATGACAATACCATCATCAATACGCTCAAGGGTAACACACTACCACCACTGCTACCACCATCAACACTACAACCACCACTAACACTACCAACAGCGGTGAGAACGGTGATCCTGGGGTTGATCCGTTTGTACTCTGACCTGACCTTTGACCTCTTTCCTTTGCACAGGGCGCTGCACCTGTCGCTCATCCACGAGCAGTGGGAGTTTTTCCATCAGCTGCTGGAGCTCGTCACCCTGAACCCCACCTGGACACCGTACCTGGACATCCAGAACGACCTGGGACAGGTGAGACACGCATACCTGTCTTTCTTTTCCGTTTATACTGCTTTCTTTTTTTTCTTTTTTTTAACGTGTGTGTGTATGTGTGTCAGACGGCGCTGCACATGGCGGTGATCTTGGGACGCAGCGAGTGTGTGTGCGCGCTGCTGAGAGCCGGGGCGAGTGTGGAGCTGCAGGAGAGAGGAGGCAACACTGCGGTGCACCTGGCCGTGAGTGAGCTGCACGCCGAGTGTGTGAGGGAGCTGACGGGCTCGAGGCGCACTCTGCCTCAACACCTCGACATCTACAACTACGCAGGTACACACACCCACACCAACATGTACACGCATCAGTACACATGAGTTTAAGAGCAACAGACTGGTTTCATGGTCAACAGGAAAAGTTCGCTTTATCATCTCTCTCTCTCTCTCTCTGTAGGACTCAGCGCCCTGCACATGGCCGTACAGAAGGGGAGGTGTGACATCATCAGCATGCTGCTGGAGGCCGGAGTCGACGTCAACCAGACGGTAAGAGACGGCCCCACGTCGCGTTTTTTTTTATTTTATTTTTTTTATTTTAAACCTACAGTAACGTCGTTCTAACCTTTCCGCATCCTTCCCCGCATGCAGGATCAGGGTGCGGGTCGTTCGCCGCTGCACTGGGCCGTGGAGCACCAGAGCTGCCCCGCGCTGGAGCTGCTGCTTCGGAGCGGCGCCAACGTGGATCAGCGTTCTTACTCCGGACACACGCCGCTCTACTGCGCCCTCTACAGGCCAGACGCACGTCTGCGCGATCTGCTCCGGCGTGCAGGAGCATCCGACGCTCATGACGAGGACGTGGACAACGAGGAGGGGGAAGAGGACGGAGAAAGCGACGAGGTGAGGGAGCTGCACGCGGTGTAGCGGTTATTTTTAACACCTTATTTACTTTTTTTCCCCCTTTTATTTGAAGAAAGGGGGTGGAGCTGAATGTAAAGGGGGGGGCATGATTTTTATTTATTTATTTTTTGTTTTTTTTTCATTTAGTCACCAAAAAAAAAAGTTTATTCCTAGTATATGCACCGCTCTGTTCTAGTTGGGGGCGGGGCTAATTTCAGGGCCAAAAAAAAAAAATCAATGATTAAACAACACAAAGAAATTTTTATTACAGAGAATCCTATAACGTTTTACAAACGATATAATCACCCTCTCTCTCTCGACACAGGAGGAGTTCGATGATGTCATCATCAATGGAAAACGGGTGCAGTAGCTATCGAGACGCACATGCCTGGGCTGACTTGTGTGTATGTGTGTGTGTGTGTGTGAGATTAGTGGTACAGGTTTGACCTCGCTACGCTGTACAGTTTAATGCTTACTGTCGAGTTTTTCGCCGTGCAGTAAAACGAGCAGGACTGCACGCGGAGCCGCTCCAGCGTTACACTAAACCCTCTAAATCCTCAGCAGCGTCTGTTTTATGCTTTTATGTGCTTTGTTTTTAAGCTAAAGATGAAGCAGTGGCAGCTCTTAGTGTCTTCCTTCTCTCTCTCTGACCTTCCTAGCCTTGCATTTCAGCTCAAATGCTGCGCGATGGCGTGCGGCAAATGTGTTTCTTGGACTGAAACCAAAGCAAAAAAAAAAATTCATGGGTGTTTTGAGATCAAAAACAAAACCCAACAAAAATGTATTATTTTTATCATCATTATTGCTCTTATTAACATTTTGTTCTGTTGCATGAAAGAAAAAAGAAAAAACATAAAAACACTAAAACTACTGATTCCTTTCTAAATAAAAAACGTAACGTTAATTTTAAACATTTAATGATATCTTTTTTTGTTTTTAAAGTCATTAATAAGTTTTAGTAGTTAAAAAAAACAACGAAAAACAAATGTTCATTATTGACGCTGATTTTAATAGTTAATTTTTACATTTTTGAACTGTTTGTGTTTTATGGAGGGAAAAGAGATGAATTTTCTTGAAACTGTGACTTTTATGATTGAAGAATTTGTCCTTAAGAAAATACAAGTTCTCGTTTTAAAGACCTGTGTGTGTGGAGCTCATGCTTCATGGTGTTGGGGGAAAAACATCCTTAAGTGAAAGCTTTTCAGGCATTTAATTAAATTAAATTTTTTACTTTTCTGATTATTTCAGTCTATGATAACATTTAATAGTAATAATTTCTTTAAAAAAGAAAGTGGATGAGAAAAGATTGAAGCGCATTTCTGAGTCAAATTTGAGCTTTATATCCATCAAACCTGCTTCTCACTTTGTTTCTTTTCTTTTAAACAGATAGCAGTGTGTCAGAAGTTACAGTGTGAGGTGTGTGTGTTGTGTATAAACCCTTCGCCGTGTATCTGCAGTACACAAAATACTAGATTTCGTGTAATTGAACAAGATAAGTATTTCTTTTCTTTTTGTCTTTTGTATTAATTTCTCCTGGACTTTCTGTTTAAGTGATAAGTGGGAAAACGTGCAGATTTCCCAGCTGTAGGTCTCGAGTTAAGATTCCGTCTCTTGATGTCGAACGAGTCAGTAATTATTCACGCGATAGAGAGCGCTCGCTAGTTTCGCGACGGTAGCAGTCTACGCCAAAGTAGTAGCGTTTAAGCTTAAGCTTTACCCGTGTATAGATGACGCCTTAAGATAAATGACGCAAGAGGATATTCTAAGCCGTGGAATATATATATAATGATATTTATAGCGTTTCTGTTGCAGCTTCGGAGGTGTGTGTGTTGGATTTATAAAGTATATTTGATTTATATAAGGTTTTTTTTTTTTTGAGATAGGTGTATTATTTCTGGTGGGGAAGAATAATATAAGTAGAAAAAAAGTACAATAAAAATGGACGTTTGTGATTAATTTTTTTTTCTTTAGAGAAAAAGTTTGAGGTGGTTATTTTTACGAGTTGTTCATCCATAGATGAATAAACATGGTATCAGTTTTAACATTTCTTTTTTTTTTCCCGCACCACATAATCGGGCCAGTCCGCGGAAAACTCTGTAAAAAATTTAAACGCTACAAAACTGTGTAGATGAAGCTCTGAAAAAGCTCTGAAAGTTATGGCGCCTACTCAGACTTTCTCTCTTTGTAACTTAGTCCCGCCCCAAAAAACTCCCAAATTTAGCCTCCTAAGAAACTATACGTAATACGTATTTCCACTTTGAACCTAGAATTTGTAACTTCCAGATAATCAAAATGGAAAAAAAACATATAAAGGTGTAAAAATTGTGTGAATTACATGTTTTGTGTGAATTACATGAAGCATAATTATGTAGATTTGGACTTTAATAATAAAAAAAAAAGATCCAATCAATAAAGGAGAGTTTGTTTTTTAGGATTTAGTTGGATTTTTCAAAAATCCCATCAGCTACAGAAAAAAAAAATAAAAACAACGGTGCAAAACAAAAAAAAAAGTTTTGCGCTGTAGCACAAATTAATATTTAAGCTTGAAAACCGACCAAACACGTACAAGGCATTAAAAAAATTTTTTGTCATCAAACTGTAAATTTTGAATGTAGGTTTGATACAGATTGAGACCCGAGATTATGCTAAAAAAAAAAATACAAATTTTAAGCTGGGGGAAAAGAGAGACGTGCGTATGATTGATGGATGGAACGGAGGATGAACTGTTGTATGGAAAGCAGATGGAAAACCTGTATGTCAATATGAAAGAAGGATGATTTGATAACCAAAATAAACAATAAAAACTAGCCTTGAGATTCTGAATATGTAGGCAGCACTTCCGCACAAAATTCTGAGATTATTGGAATATATGCAAAGTTGGTACATTTAAATGTTCCTTATTCTGTTAACACGTGCACATAAGTGATTTAAAATCAGCCCCGTGTTTTTGTTTGTTTGTTTTAATTTCTTTTTTTTAGTTGTTTTATTAATTTTTATTGGATTTGTTACTCGGTTTTCCATTGTATGTTATAATGGGTGATGGTTGAAGATTATAATGTTTAATGTTTTCGTTGGGAAATAAAAACGATCACAAAGCAAAAATCAAGTTTAATTCATTGTTTTTCTTTTTTCAACAGTTATAAGCAATTTCCCCACTCCCCCTTAAGAGGGAAGGTGTGTCCAAACTTTTGACTTGTAATAAGGTTCCTGAAAGTTTTTGCTTAATATAAAAACGTGTGTAAAATAATACAAATTGTAAAAATTTTGTCAAAGTTTAAAAATGCTACAAAACAACACAAATATATGAATAATATGAGTAAACAAAGACTATATAAAATGACCTTGCTTTCTTTGCTAATTCCATATTAACCTAGCATAGGTAGCGAATCAGATTCTATATAATGAATGTTAGATAAATATTTCTAGGGTATCTTACTTTAGTTTAATTACTAAACTTTATAGCATGTGTCAAGCATACAGCTGATGTACAGGGAATGAAGGATGTTTTTCAAAGGTAGAAAGTTTTTAAAGTAAGATTTTGACACATTGTCTATACTCTCACTAGAGCACCTAACTCTTATCTTTTCACCTAACTACTTACTCGTACTTTTTTCAGCCCAGCTTATAAACCATGACAGCTGACATTACTCTTTTGCCTAGTAAGCAGGCTAATTCAAATAGGTTAATGGACGAAGAAATTACATTTTACGATTTTCTTTTATAAGAAGTTTCCAAGTAGAACTCGACTGTTATGAAGTCATTGATTTTCCAAGAACATTGACTTGATCTAGTGTTGGACCCTGCTGAAAACAGGAATAATTCTGTTTCAGCTTGATGGTGTCCTCAGGCGTACAGCTCTGTGATCTTTTCCGGTGAGCACAACGTTACAGAGGCGCCGACTCCAAACCCGGCATATATTGGCTCGGAGAACATGGCCTGGAACCTGTAGATGAGCTCCATAGTTTCTGACACGGCATAGAAAGACACTGAATTACCAGCGTAATCGAGATAGACACCAATCCTTGAGGCCATGGGCACACGTGAAACATCTTTATCCATCTTGTTGTGCCAGGCCGAGTATCCAGAGTCGGAGCACAGGAGGCTCCAGGATTGGTTGTTGTAACCGAGGAGGCAATGTGAGTTCTTGCCTTTGCGGCTGATGCTTTTGTAGGTGACGCCAATGGAGAACTCGCCGCTCCAATCCACCTCCCAGTAATGCCGGAAGCCACTCAAAGCCTCAGCACACAAGACCTGGGACAAACCAGATAAATTCCAGGATTATGTAATTAAATACAATTTTTCAACTTGAAAAAGAGAACAAAATATTTCAAACTTCATTAAGTCAATTGTAGAATGATTTGTGTAAAACAAAAAGAAATAACCCAACCACAACTGACTACAATCAAATTAAAAGAATAAGAAACTATTCTTCTATCGCCAAAATTCAAACACAATACCTGGCAAAAGCCGTCAAAGCGTTCTGGATGATCAGGGTAAAAATGCCCCCCGCGTTTTCGAACGACCCTGCGGTTCCCGTTGGATAGAAGCAACTCCTTATAGGCCGTATTGGGGTCAAAGGTAAGTCTCACTGTATCTGTTTACCATGAAGACATTTCAGAGATAAGTAAAATAAGTTCTAATACCAGGTCCTCATAAACTGTATCATGGTCTTACTGGGGCAAAGTTTTAAAAATCGTTCAGCTTTACCATGAATCGTCTTAGACTTGACTGGTTATGCCACTGCCGCTTTTGTACAAAGTACAAAATCGATACAAAATCTTATATGAGGGCAATGAGCATTACAGCCCAGTTCTGAATATGATAATATCATAAGTAATCTAATCCAACAATGCGAAGTTAACTAAAGCGGAATCAATTGCGACTTACATCTGAGGAAGTCCGCTCGACTTTTGGGCTCCTGAAGGTCAGCTTTCAGTGGTGTAAAAGAAACGCTATCTAAAATATTTATTAAACGTCAACAATTGAATAAATTAATGAACATGTTAGTATGTTTTTTGCAAATCCTTTAAAAAGAGTGCTAAACAACAAGGGACATTTGAGTCATCTTACCTTTAAATCGAGCCCCAACTCTGGGGTTTAACATGTACACCGGCATGTCACTTACTATGGGTGGGGGACCAAAAAAATTGAATTATACAAGAATACTTCCTCATGCTATGTAACAAAAACCAGTGTTTCCCTGGTCACCTTTTTTAGATAAGTTGTCCAGCTCTTTTTTGCAGATGTCATCCAGGTATTCTTTCATGTCCGTCACAGTTTTGGTTACATCATTAAAAGAGAACTCTTGGTTGATCAGGACTTTGGGCACCATTGGCTCTGGGGCAATGCACATCAAAGGAAAACTCTGCAAAAGTGTTGATTGCACCAATAATGGGTTTAACTGTCAATTCGAAGTCTTAATCCAATAGGAAACATTGTAGTCATTACCAATAGCTTCTGTGTAAGGAAAAAACCGAGCATCTATAATGTACATAAATATGTATTTAGTAACAGTACCCAAGCCTCCTACTGCTATAGAATGGAGAAATAAATCAAGCACATATCTGTTGGGGTTTCTAAATCTATCCAAGGGTGGTCCAGGTGGCTGTGTATTAGTGTCTGAAGAGATATCTGTGTGTAGTTCAGGAACGTGGAGGTGTACCTGTAAAAAATAGATGCTGTCCTCTGTGTCAAGTACATGCCGTAACTCTGCATCACGCCGCTGTAACTCCATGATCTCCTGCTCCAGCCGCACCAAATAGCTATCAGCCTGGCAATATTTTTATACATACATAAAAATGTATATTTGTGTAGATAAATCCATATAAGGCATTAAACAGGTGCCACATTTCAGAAAGAGTACAAGGGTACAAACAGTTATAATAACTGTTTGTTGTCTTAATTAATAAGACTGTTAATCTAGACAGTGTGTTTTTTTTTTTTTTCAAAAAGATCTGTTCCCTCAGTTAAGGTGATCATTAAGAAAAAAATTGATAACCAATCTGGGAACTTTTATAGTCAGAGTCCTTGCCTGTGCCATGGCAACCTGCAGATTAGCTTGAATGAGCTGGCAAATCTCTGCATGCCAGCGTTCCACAGATTGCAGCATCTCGCTGAAGATCTTGTCGCTGGCCTCTTGGGCACGGTGAGCACTACCCTAAAGCCACGAGGCAAACGCAAGCACTAGTTAATAACTCATTTTTCATTATTCATACCTCAGGGCTGGTCTGATGCATTAAATGGCTTACAAATGGCTGACTGGAAATGTAGATAATGAATAGTCAACCAGAGGCTATTTTAAAGAGGTTATTTTATTGGATTTATTTGACTGGAGTCTAAATACTTAATTGCTTTTGTAGGCATTAGACATCAAAGTGGGCAAACAATGCATGGCTACCAACAGATGGCAGCAAAGTCCTTGAAAGCAGTCAATAAACTCACCTTTAGGACATCGACATGGTGTCTGAGATCCTGCAGTTCTTTCATGCGCTCCTGGATAACATGCTGGACTTCAGACTGGGTCACCACCAGCACTTTCTAAAGAACATTTGTACCCATGAGAATGTACTGTGCTTTGCCAATCGATAGTGATTTTTATCATGTAATTTATCTATATTAAGCTGTTATCCTGATCAGGTTCATGGTGGATTTGGAGCCAATCTCAGGAACATCGGGATACATCTTGGATGCTAGTTGATCACAGGAACTGTACAGCCATCAGGTTACAGTTGTACATTTTTCTATACCTTTGCCATATTTATTTACATAACTGGAAGACTGTAGAACCTTTGTCATTGCACAATGCTTAAATGTTACAGCATGCCATTTAGTCACTAAGCAATATTTCAATTAAATGGCATTTTATTTGACAAGCGGTTTTAACAATCGTCATTGTTGCAAAGCAGCTTTACACAATCAAAAGATCATGGAAATTTGTATGAAATGTGAAAAATGTGTGTGAATCAAAATCATTAGATTGTCTCTGATGAGGAAGCCGAAGAAACTCCCTGAGATGGTAATAGGAAGAAACCTTGAGAGCAACCAGACTCAACAGGGAACCCATCCTCATTTGGGTAATAACGGATAGCAGGAATTGATCTGCAGTCATACTGTGTGTTAGGCGGCTGGAAGTTCAATATAACAGTTGAAGTTAATATGGAGTTCATTTCGTTATTGAAGGCTCAAGTAGACTGTAGGAAATTCTAGTCCTAGCCAATATGGCTGTTATATAACTGTTTGCAATTCTTACAATCTCCTTCCAACCAGCAAATTTTGATCAAGCTATATCTAAAAGTTAGTTTGAATTTTTTGTTAAATGTCAGTTCTTATAAAAACTGCCCTACCTGCTTGTCGGCGCGTTCGTCCTCGGCACTGACTGTGTCATGGCCACGGTGCTCCTTCACTGTGCAGAGAACGCAGATACACATCTGATCTGATCTGCAGAACAGCTCCAGGCTCTTCTCGTGCTGTGGGCAGATCTTACGATCTAGCTGCCCTAACTCATCAACCAGCTTGTGCCGCTTGAATGTGGCTGACTCATAGTGAGGCTTGACATGTATCTCACAGTAGTACGCCAGACACACCAGGCAAGACTTGACCGCCCGGTTCCTTGGGCCTGTGCAGAAATCACACAACATGTCCCTCTTGAGGTCTAAAAAGGGTGTTATCGCTGTTGAGGGAGAGTGACGTTCACGAGAACTAACAGTGGGCACGTTGCGGCGCAAGACAGGACGAGGAGTGAAGGTTGCCCGGCACTCTGGGCAACTGTAGACACCCAGGTGATCCAACTGGTCCCAGTAGATCTTGATACATTCCAGGCAAAATTCATCTCCACAAGGGATGGTAACAGGGTCCCGCAGCTCATCAGCACACAGACAACACATATAGGAGTTTGCCATGGTTTACAGGAATTAGCGCATGGAAGGGAAAGGAAAGAACAACAAGGAAGGTGTGATGGAGACTCAATACCAGTGCCTGTATTTATAGACTAGATCTTGGATTGCTAAGCTAAACATAAATTCTGGAGGTAATGAGAAACCTTGCTTGTATGTAAACAGAGATACGCTGAGAGACGTAATCGTGGATCACCTGTCCAAGACATTGCGAGATACAAGCATGGAAACCATCCAAACAAAAACTACACTTTTTGGAAAAGAGGAACTCATAAGTTTCCCGAACTGGATATTTTTAAATTTATATTTTTAAAATGAAGCTAACAACCCTCAACAACTGCAACTGTTGTACTGGAAAGAAAACAACTTGTCAGTTGATACATCTGGTAACATTTATACCACTGAATAATGTAGTTAAAATGGACACCTAGTTTTTGGTTGTACAAACCTCGGCATCTATTAAAAAAGGTTTTGAAACCCTAGTGTTATTGGGAAATATGGCTCCTATTTTGGCTAGGACTATTTTTTTCCTCAATATTAACGGCATAAACCTCTTTATTCATTTGCTTTAGTTTCAACTTCAGAAGACTACATTTACTGTATACGCTGTTGTTAGTATGGCTGCTTGTACTTATCTATCTTACCTGCACACATTCAGTGCATAGATGTTCCCACAAATCCACACCTAGATTATAGCGTTTCTGTGCTCGAGTTTCATTTCAACTGGAATAGAGCTGACTTAGCACAATGTCAACAAAAAAAACAAAATTATGCCGGTAGGCGTAGGCATAACATGGGTCGTGCATCTCTGAGAGAGACAGTGAGTATGTCAGTCAAGGTCGTTTGGTCACTAGTTTCGTTCAAATGCGTAAAAAAGTCTGCTTAGTTAGGGGAACAACTTCTACATGATTCCACTTGCTAACAAGCTTTAGGTGAACTGATGTGTTTGGGAGAAGAATTGAGAAGAAGTTTGCAATGAGATCTCATTTAATGGAATTTTTGACATGATCAGGGAGGATTAAAACTTGGACCCAGAGCCTGTGGCACTGTTGCAACCTACAAATATACTGTAACTCTTTTTACAAACCTTTTTAAAATGTTTAGAGAACATTATTCAAAATGCTAACAGAACATTATACAAAATATTGCCAGAATATGATCCAAAACGTTGTCGGACTTTTAACAAAAATGTTTCCAGGACATTATCTACAATATTCTCAGAACCTCAAGAAAAATGGACAGTTTGGATGCTCTAGGAACCAAAAAACATAACATTCTAAGAACATTCCAAACAACCCTCAAACTGTTATCTGTGGTGCTGCAGTTTTCAGACAAACGAGGGCCAACGTAAAAACTACCATTATTTACCTCAACCTCTCTTCACTTAATCTCTTTGGACTGAGGTAAGTCACTCAACAATGCCTATAATGGCCACAAGAGGTCATTGTATGAATTTCGCTGCTTTCTCGGCCCGAAGGTTTAAAGATCACATTTCATTTTGGCTCCTGTCAAAAGTAGTTTACGCAAAAAGGTTTAGTAATATAATACATTTAGATTTTCCAAAACATCCAGGCCACTCCATTCCATTCCTGAAGTACAGAAGGTACAGTACAGTGCCTGTCCAAGCACTTTAAACGCTTCCTAAGCATGAAAAGCAGCAGTGCCAGAAGTGAAAATACAAAAGAAAAATCAGTAACAGATTGTGAGGAATTTCTTTCAGCAACATTGCACCCAAGCGTTCTGCAACGGAGGCGTGCAAAATGAATCCAGAGACAGGTTTGGTTTTCATAAGATCCCGTGATACTACGGAAAAGGGAAAGTCTACAAACGTCTTCTCTCATTTGTGTAGCCAGTTGCAGCTAATAAGCTACTTGAAAAGAGAAATCAGTCTTTGACGTGCACTCTGTAGTATAATGCACTGTTAGCAAATGAAGCAGTATGTAATCACATGAAAAAGATGAGAAGGTCAGGGAAGTTCAGGGTTCGGGGTCTAACTAACGATACGACACAAACTCACAAGCATGAAGAAAATGTTAACCATTGAGCTACCTTTACCACAAGGACATGCTTGGCTGGTAGAGCAGGCTTCACTATTTGGATGTCCTCCAGGTTCTCCTGGTTCCTCCCACCTCACACCATGCCAATGGGTGGATTGGCATCACTACATTGCCCCTAGCTGTGAACGAGTGTGTGCACAGTGCCCTGCAATGAAGCAGTGTCTCATTCCAACTTTATTCCTGCCTCACATCTAGGAGTTCTGTGATTTGCCCCAGATCCACCATGACCCTGAGCAGGAAAGAGTGCTGTCTCACTTAGTTTCGGTCCCTGGTTTCAGTTAAGCCTCTGCTCTGCCTGGTGCAGACTTACTGGGCCAAGTCATTGTTGCCAGATGGTGTTGAGTAAAATCATTCCCGATCTGTTATTGTTAGAACGAGGGAGTCAGGCTCAGGATGGTTGTGCAAGACGACAGTGAGAAAAGTTGAGGTCATGTTGCTTACTGAACATGTGGACTGAAGCTCCGGTACTAGACGGAACGTCTTATTTTATTGCCATTCGGCCACATAAACCTGTGATGTAGGAGCCAAAAGGTCAGTAGCCCAAACCCCTAAAGTTCCCACCGTTCCAAAGCCAGATGATGAACAGCATGATTAGCTGTCCCCAGATAATTCTCTTTCTTTCTTTTTTTTTTATTCTTTTTTTGTTTTTTTTCCTTCGTTGTTTTCTTTCTTACCCTTTGTGTCTCTTTCTTTTTCTTCCCATTTTTGTAAACTTCATTTTTATCTATCTTTCTTACACTTTGGATTTCTTTCTTTCTTTCTTTCTTTCTTTCTTTCTTTCTGTCTCTGTCTTTCATTTTGGATTGCTTGATTGATTCACTAATTTCTTTCTTTCTTTCTTTTTTTCTTTCTTTTTTTCTTTCTTTTTCCCCTATGGATATCTTTCTTTCTTTCATTTTTTTTTT
>JAOVVB010000031.1:14317906-14329658 GCA_028570985.1 Heterobranchus longifilis | reverse complement strand
GTAGAATGTAGAAAATAAATCACTAAACAAAAACAAAGAAATTTGCAAGTGTTCTAAAACTTTTGAACGGTAGTGTACATTTCAGATGGTGCTGAACATTTGGTACTGTAAATTTAGAATGTTGATTGACATTTAGTAGATTTGGGTCGGTGCTGGACATTTGGTAGAATTAAGATGATGCTGGACATACTGTAAAGTACTCTAGTTTTTGGATGTTGAAGGACATTTAGTAGATTTGGGATGGTGCTGGAAATTCAGTACATTTGAGATGGTTCTGGACATTTTGTACATTTGAGATGTTTCTGGACATTTGGTACTTTACAATTGGGATGGTGCTGGACATTTTGTACAATTAGGATGGTGCTGGACATTTGTTCCATTTTCAGGTGGTGCTGGACATTTGGTTTGGTACATTTGGGATGATGCTGGACATTTGGTACAATTAAGATGGTGCTGGACATTTGGTTTGGTACATTTGGGATGGTCCTGGACATTTGGTACTGTACCTTTGGGATGTTGCTGGAGATTTGGTACTCTAAATTTGTAACGCTTCTGGACACTTGGTACTCTACATTTAGGATGGTGACGGACATTTAAAACTGTAAATTTTCCATGGTGTCTTAAAATTTAGTACACTTGGTATCATGCCGGACGTTTGGTGCTGTACATTGGGGATAGTTTGGACATTTGGGATGTATCTGGACATCGGGTGCTGTACATTTGGCATGGTGTTGGACATTTAGTAGATTTTAGATGGTGCTGAATATTGAGTACATTTGGACAATAAAGACATTGCGAATTTTGGGAGTTTGAAGATATGTTAGACATTTGGGAAGCGTAATGATGTAATGGGCCTTTGAAATGCTTTGGGATGCAGTGGACATGTTAAGAAGTGTTTGACGTGGTAAATTTGGGGATTTGTTGTACTGTACATCAGCAAAGTTAAGCAGTGTGTGAACATTTAAGGCTAAAGTTGTGATAAGTGGGAAATTTAAGGGTATTCGCAGGAAAGAAAAAAAAAACCCATCTGGCAACACTCATTCACAAAAACAAACAACAACAACAACAACAAAAATACGTCGAAGGTAACAAAATCTCGCGCATGTGCAGTCAAATTCAGCTCAGCTCGCTTTCTGATTGGACGATTCACTCAAGCGGCAAGAATTTCAGGTTCTGACTTATAAACTAAAAAGTTTTTTTTAATCCATAAATACTGAATATGAATAAGAACATAGTTATGATTGTTACACAACATTTTTTTAAACAACAAATATATTTTTTTCTCGTAATGCCGTTAAGATTGTTAAATCTCGCGAGATTTTACGCTACCCGGAAATCGGGTAAGTAAACCGTATAAACATAGAGCGTCCACGTTTATGATTTAATAAAAGGAAAACACAAGGCTGCTTCTTTTTTTCAGTCTTGTACCATTTTGGGACGTGCTGCCTGGTTTTCCGTACTTTCCGTATCCGGTTATTATACCGGAAGCGCTGCTGGATGACTACAGACTAGTGAATACAATGCCGAGTAATACAGAGACCACAGAGCGGGAGGTTCAGGTGGGTAAACTTCATCATCATCATCATCATCATCATCATCAATAATAATCCAGAGCTGTAAACAGAAACCTGGCAACGGTTTTACACAACCTGTCTAATGAATGTCACAGTGCTGCTGAATTCTCGACTCTGATTGGACAGAAAGTGTTTATATACATGGATATACATATAAAATGTGGGGGAGGGGGGGGGTAGAAGAACAAGAGGGCCCTTCACACCCCATGACGTCATAGGAGTTCTTGGGGCCAATGAACTTTAGAACAATCGAGCCCTGCACATGACATCAGCACTTTCAGAGCTGTGACGTCAGTGCTTGGGCCCTAAAAAACAGGTAGGCAGTGTAACAGTTTGCAGGTCGTCACCAATGTTTGTCATAACGTAAGTTATGTTTTGGATATCGAAAATTCCTTCGCAATTTTGCGTTCTCAATCTCTTGAGAGTATACTGGCCCGGTTTGGTGGTGATCGGGTAAATCTCCTTGAAGGAGTATATTAAATTCCATTGGGTGCATTTTGCAAACAACCCAAAATATCTTCTAACGCAGGCACGCGGGTCTTTCAGCGACTTTTTTTTAACTAATGAGCGCTTACTGCGTTTTGAGACTGGTGTAAGCGTGCGAGTGAGTGGATTTGAGATTCAGAGTTTTGAGAAATAAAAAGGCAGATCTCAATAATGTAACGCCATGAAAATGCGTGAATCGCCACACAAGACATTTGCAATACATGGCTTAATCGATCTCCCCCATGTCTAGTGTTTATTTTTCATTTATTATTCTCGCTATGTTAGAAAAATGCAAAGTTGCACAGTGAACAAGAACATTTACTTCTTTGCTGTTTTTAAGTACACATTTCATGTACGGAATCTGTAGTCGTTTTGTTAGCGGGTACTTTGTACTTTTACTCCACTTTATCTTACAACCAGTACTTGTACGTTCTACTTCGCTCCATTCCTGCGTGGCCTTGCGTTACACAACCAGAGTAGTGCGTAGTATTCGAAGCAGTTTTATCATCACCTGCTGACTATTATGAATAAATGCAGGATTTGCCTTCCCTAATCATGTAGCAGGTGTTTGAGATCGGAAGTGGAGACAGAAAAACAAACTTTACATTTAAGGCTACTGTAAGCTGATATTCTTAAGTAAAATTGTAAATTGAGGACTTCTACATTTACTTGCATACAGGTTTACTATTTTTCTGTAAATGATCTCAATGATCAAATGAACAATGATCCTTTGCTACATAATCAGCTAGATAATCAGATAACTATGTAAATGGCTTTAATTCTACAGCTGTGTCCTTTGTCCTTGTTTTGCGTATCAAACGCATGCTTTTGTCTCCAACACAGACGGATGACTGGACGCAAGAAAAATGTGTCAACACAAACGAAAGTTGGGAACACCTAATGGTAAGATAGTTTTATTTAGCTTTAGTTGGTTTTATAGCGCTAAATTAAATTCTAATGTGCATTAATCGAATAGTTAGTATGTGGTACGGTTTTATTATACTATTCTCTTTCTCTTTTCATGTAGCGCGTCCTTGTGGAACAGAGCACCAAGCTGGCGGAGGAGTGCGAGTTTCTGGAGGAACAGAAGGCTGATGAAGAGAACAAGTGCAAGAGCCACGTTGCAAGTTTGGAGAAGGCGAGAGAGGACAAGCAGCGGCAACATCGGGTCTGGTTTCTCATCGTATTTTGGAGCAGGAGTCGATCTCATGATGTGCTGGGTTTGTCTTTGAGACGTGAATTATGTGCGTATTTATTGATTTTCATTTTGTGTGTGTCCAGGCGCTCCTAGATAAGATCGAGTCAGTGCAGGTGAAACTGGACCTAAACAGCAGTAAGACAACGCGGAAAAACTTCAGCGCCAAAGTCGAGGAGCTCACCGCCGAGAGGGATATAAAGCTGGAGACGAAGAAAAGGTTGAGGAGAAGGATGAAAGGATAGAAAGATGGAAGTCTTTAATCGTTTGACTTTGAGTGTTCAGCGTTAAAACGTGTATCTGCGTGTGTGTTGTGTTTTAGATTGACCCAAGAGATGGAGGAGGTTGACACAAAACTGGGGATGTTTAAAGAAGAGCAAAGAAATGAAAAGTAAGGCTTTGGGGAAGACCGCAAATTTAAAAACAGACCGAACTCAGTTGTGGTCCTTGTTTAGCTGCGGAGCAGAAGTTCAGCAGAAACTGTATTTCAGTACAATAACAATAATGAGAAAAAGGCAGAACAGCAGAAGAGGAAGTTACTTTGACTCACTTCTCTACCAAAAACAACATTTAGCTCTGTAACAACATTTAAGAAGGTCAAAATCTATCCGATATGTTTGTCATTATTAAATGTTTAGTTTTTATTTGTCTTAATTTTTATCAAGTGTGTGGTTTTTTTGCAACAGGGCTACTTGGGAACAAGAGATTGCATCATTGCAGCATGAGATGGAGAGACTCTCTAGACAAGTTGAAGAATCCAATAAGACAGCTCTGAAAGATGAGGTAGGCAAAAAAACAAACAAACAAGCAAACAACCCACATGACCACCACCACCTTCTAACAAACAAACTAAAGTTGTTACGAGACACGGAACTGTGGTGGTCATATCTCAGCCATGTTTGATTATTATAGGATAAATTATAAAGTGTGTGTGTGTGTGTGTGTGTGTGTGTGTGTAGATCGCTGCTTTAGAATCTCAGAGAGAGCTCGTAATCTCTCAGTTAGAAGACTGGATTTCAGAAGCAGAAAGATATCTAAGCACTCTCAGGTAAGAGTGACAAAAATTCTAATAGGTTACTCGCTTTGTGTGTGTTTGCCTTTGTGTCTTAATGAAAAAGTTTGCTTTGTGTGCAGGTCGAACACGTCACCTCACAGCAGCCGGAATCGCATCGAATGGGAGAAAAATGTGGCAATGGGTCGTAGCAACTTGGGAAAGCTCCAGGTGAGGGTGTACGTGTTAGAGCGCCAGCACTACGAGTAAGGGGTTAACATAATTCACCAGGACTCGAGGGTATATGGTTGGGTATAGTGTACCTTGTTTGCACGTGAGTGGTGGGGACAGTGCACCTGGTCTACAGAGGAGGGATGGTTTTATTTCACCTGGTCTACAGAGGAGGGATGGGTTTAGTTCACCCGGTCTACAGAGGAGGGATGGGTTTAGTTCACCCGGTCTCCTGGTGAGGGGTGGGTTTAGTTCACCCGGTCTCCTGGTGAGGGGTGGGTTTAGTTCAGGTGAGGCCAGGTCTAGCGAACCTGGTCTACAGGTGAGGTCTAGGATAGTGCGCCTGTTCAACAGATGAGGGGTGGAGATAGTACATTGTTAATATGTTAATTATAAAATGTGATCACTTATATTTCAGTCCTTGTTTAATGAAAACCTGAAGCAGCTTCACAAGGGGCAGCAGCTTGACAGATTGCCTAAAATCACCCTTCCTCATCTTCCACACATAACCACGGTAAATATTTGTGTTTACGTTGCCTTCATTTTTTAAATCTCTGGACATTTAAAATGATAGACTAAATCTCTCTCTCTCTCTCTCTCCCTCTCTAGATCGATTTGCTGAATTTCACACAGTGTGCTCCGATCCGCCCTACGGTGACCCAGCCTCAGTTTCATTCACCCCAGAGATCCACCCCTCCTCTGCTTTCCACACCAAACCCTGTGGCCTTCGCACCACACACACTCGAACAGATCGTTCCTGTACCGAGACTGGCTATGCCCACCGCCCCCCGCGCCCCCACAATGCCCTACGCTAACCCCGCATACATATTACCTGCTGCCGCCGTTCCTACTATTAGCCTCGCAGCATCGGCAGGACCATCTCAAGGGGCGGGGCCAGCAGCCACGGTACGAATCCCCGCCTCACAGGCGCTCCCGTCGAATCCACAACCCGTGGGAAAGCTGGACAAGCTGCTGGACATACTGGGGACCCAGTTCCCGCAGTGCACCAGGTGCTGGTGATCGTATTCAGCCTTTTGTAGGTTAAACAGATCGAATGCTCATTTTACTTTGCGCTCACCGGTGCGTCATGTTTTCCTTTGTGTGTGCTAGACCTCAAATAATGGCGGTGTTGCAGCAGGTTAAGAGTGAGCGTGGCACCATGTCCGGCATGTCTATAGAGGACATCAAGCATCAAGTGGAACAGAAGCTAGCACAAAACGAGCGGCCGGTAAGCACACGTTAACCAGACGGGGTTTTAGATTTGGCCACACACACACGCTCGGTCTGCACATAGCACGAATCCTGAATTTATTTTTCTTCTCTTCATGTTCCAAACACACGCCTTGCTGTCTCAGCCTCTAGGCCCCATCGCACCTCCTGCAGGATCAAGACACGCACACAGAGGTCCTGTCCATCCTGCGGCGTCCGTACGTCCCTCTGTCCACGCTCCCAGCACTCACGGCTTCCAGCCACGAAGCTCACAGGTAGCTGTTCACCATAATACACCATGTTCCATCCACTAAACAGACAATTAAGTCCAAATCATGTGTTGCTTTTTCATGAAAGATTACATCACGTCGCATACTTAACACTGATTGATGACTTGTCGTTGTCGATTCCGCCTTTTAAAAAATAGCCATTTAAAAAATATATACAGTAGTGGGCAAAAGTATTAGGCACCATATTATATGCTGTATCAGTTTTGTTATTTATGTTTATTATGTCTGCTATATCAGCACTGGCAATTCAGTACACTGTAGCGTCTTGTAAGCTCGCTGCCTAAGCTAGGTAGCGAAGGTTTTACATTTTTGAGCTTTGCGTAACCACCTGTATTCTCTGACACGTCTTCTGCTCTTTGTTTTTTTTTTTTTTTTTTCTCCCCCATCAGCAAGCTGCAACTGTGCGGAAACTGTGTTTAATGTGTCAGAACCAGGTCGAACCCGGAACCCAGTACCACACCAACTGTCCTCATACGCTACACAAAGAGGTGAGCGTGATATAACTCCGTTTTGTGCTCCCATGCTAGGATTGTAGAAAACAAGGTGTGGATTATCTGATTTAGATAATGCTGTTTTTTTTTTTTTTATTGTTTCAGTGCATCAGTGTGTGGCTGCAGTCCACCAGGAACAACTCCTGCCCGTTCTGTCCCAGCAAATAAACCCACATGGCATATGATGATGCGTACAAGATCATGTGATCTCCAGACATAGTTCATCAAAGACACCACCGAGGCATGCTGGGAGTCCTTTTTTTCTCCCCAAAAAAACTGTCCCAGTTGAATTTATTTTTTTCATTGTAAATAACTCAATACATGAATAAAAACATGCTTTTTATCTTTTCTTTTTATGGAGAGAGAAACCATATAGAGATTTCTATAATCTAATTATGTTGATTTTTTTTTTTTAAATAAATGATTATTAATATGAGAGGCATGTTTTTGTTTCTTTTCTCGGTAATGTTTAACAGACTCACTTTATGATTTCATGATAATCATATCATGTTGAGAAGCAACACATTCTGGGAACAAAACATCCAGATTAGTGAGCAGCTCAGATTTACATCAGATTTGATTAACATTAATCTATGTTATAATATTACATTTCGTTTGGTTTAACTGGTCATCCGTACCTTACACATCATCGTACTGTACTGTATGTCAACTCCTACATTTCTTGTGATAAGTTAAACTACATCGATTGCAGTTAGCTGGTTAGCTAAAGTGATACATAGCAGACAACTAACTGCTTGACACCTGCAATGCAAGTAATGAGACTAAAAGCGTACCATACTGTAGAACAGTGGTCCCTAACCACTGGGCCGCGGACCAGTACTGGGCCGTGGATGATTTGGTACCGGGCCCCGCAGATAGAATGAAAAAAAATATATATTTGATCATATTTCCATTTATTGGAGTCTGCAGAGTGTTTTATTTAAAAAAAATTATTAAATCGTCTCCCATTCGCTTGTCTGCACGTCGCAACATGTGATTCACATGTTAAAAGCCCGCTCTGTTTAATAAATGTGGCATTAAAAGTGTGTTCGAAGCAACTTCTACTCTGCTGACCTTCTGGATTAAAATCTAGGCGGAACCTCCTGAAATAGACACCAAAGCACTAAATATCCTGCCTTCTTTTCCAAAAATCTATCTTTTGTGAGACGGGATTGTCTGCAGTGACCGCAACGAAAAGTCAATTACGGAGCAGACTGGACATGAGGAATACACTTCGGGTGGCACTTCTAGATGGGAACGTCTTGTCACAGGGAAACGAGCTCAGAGCTCACACTGGTTCTGTGTTATGGTATGTTGTATTTATCATGCACTTTATTATGCTTTTATACGAACGCGTGATGACCGGTCCGTGGAAAACTGTCTCGCATAAAACTGTTCCGTGGTGCAAAAAAAGATTTGAGACCACTGCTGTAGACGTGTTTATTTTCCATGGGGATTGTTATTTGTCCATTGGTGTCAGCGCCTATTGGTGGTTTGAGGAACTGTTTTAGCACAGAAAAAAGGCTGCGTGAACATCCCATGGAAACTTGATGCAGCAATCTATCAATATGAGTCTTCCTTACACAACAGTATACAGGAAATGGATCTTTTTATAATTTTATGCTTGTTCATTCTGAGGATACCGTGGTCAAATGAACTGCATAGTCTTGCATGCGATTTAAAAGACAATCAGAATCAGACTTTCGACGTATAAACTTACGACGCGAGTCGTACGACGAAACTGTTTCGCAATGAAAATTCATTACCCAAAGTCTTAGAAGCCTGTTTTAAGCAGCGTGTGTTTAGCGAGTATGTGTGTTTATATTTTTCCACACTGATGCAATCATGATTTTTATTGCTATTTAAATAATCTTTAGAGAATCACTATTCTTTAAAAAGTCATTTAAAGCTCCAAAACTGGTCCCACTTACAGATCGGCACAGAGACTTACAGCATTTTATTATTATATATTTTATTTTGCATCATCCCATAAACATGAATGCTTACGTCAGCACACAATCTTAAAGGTGATTACGTGAATGTGTGATTTAGAAAACACAAGTCCTGGCAGAAGCCATATTTAGGCGTTCAAGGCCTGAGTGATAGTGTCGTAGATGGACGTGAACTTGGCCCTCAAGGTCTCCATGTAGGGCTCAATTTGACCTTGGAGCTGGGTGGTGTGGGGTGCAAGCTGGCTCTTGACATCCTCAACAGCCTTCAGCATGTGCTCCTTGTACTCCTCAGCCACAGGGCTGGCCAGGTCCTTCAGGTCCTGCAGCTTCTCGGTGAGCTTTCCACGCACAGTCTCAACAATGGGGGAAAGCTTGGTCTTGGTCTCCTCAAAGTTGATCTCCAGCTTGGCTTTAAGGTCCTCGAGGGCTGGCTGGAGCTTCTGACGAAGACCATCGAGCTCCTTCTGGTTATCAGCCAGGTAATCACGGAAGATGGGAATGAGGCGATCTTTATACTGGTCCAGGTGTTTCTGGATGGACTGGCGCAGCTCAGCACGGTGTGGCTCTACTTTTTTGTGCAGGTCATCAAGTTCTTTCAGGATGAACTCGCGTGCAAGCTGGGTTCCCTGAGTCAGCTGGGCGGCAATGGGTTTCAGGGCGGCGGAATCTGTGTACTTCTGCAAGTTGTCTAGGCTCTCAGTCAGCTTCATTCTTATTAGGAGAAGGAATACATGTGGTTAGTTAGAACTTCAAAAGCAAATCTCCTTCATTCTAAATTTGGTTGCTTAATATATTAGTTAATCAACCCGAGCAAAACAAGCTGGGTTTCGAAGACCATGTTTGAATTAGGTGTAATCACAGTCAGCTTACTTGTACTGCTCATATTCGGTTCCCTCCAGGTGCTCCAGGGCTTTGTAGGCCTGGTCCTTCACCTGGTCCAGGTAGACCATGGCAACTGCCTTGTAGTGCTCCAGCTGGGTGGGAGCATCGGCCTGCAGGGTGCGGGCATGGCAGCCTGGGGACAAACAAAAAAGTGTTTTAGACCTCTGGAGAGTCAGTGTACAAGCCAACTAAAGATACATCTTTAGTGGTGAGTGCCCCCAGTGATTTTTTTTTCAGCTTTCTACATTTGCCAAAAAGTTGAAAGAAGGTCTGTTTGATGGTAACATACAATTGGTAGCAATTGCATATTGTGTGATCAGCATCACAAAAACTGAGAATTCAATTCTGACAGAAAATGAAAATATTTTGAAAATATATCAACCTCCAGTGATCTGGTCCGGCATAAAACACAAAGGAAAGCAAAGCCAGAGAAGAGGAGATGAGACGCACTTACCCAAAGCCAAAAGCAGGGTCAGAGCTAGAGCCACGAATTTCATGTTGGAGCCTAGAAAAATAATATATATATTAAAAATCTTAATTTATGTTATAAATCTAAGTACTGGACAGACATTCAGCTGTAACATGAAAACGAACAGTTCTTTTTATCTACAGATAAAGACTAACCATATTGAATTTGTTAGTAATTATGTAGATTAAACATTAAGACTGAAATGGGCTACAAGTGATGCGTCGCTACAAAATTAATTTGCGCTCGAGAAGAGCTGCAGTGTTTTAAAGTTGTTCGAATTGCTCCTCCGGCTTCCTCCCTGTGCTGTTTGCAAGCTCTTACCTTAGAGGTGGTGATCTGATGATGAACATTCAGGCGCAGACCAGAGGTTTATATACACATGCAGTTGGACTCGTGACCTCCTACATGGAAGGCTGAAGTTTAAAGGTTACATACGTTGGAGGCTGAATAGTATCTGGTTGAATATTATCTGCCATGAGTTAATCAGCTTAGTGCACACTCGCAAGACATCAGATGCAAAGATATGGATGATTAATCAATTGCACCCATCACACACACATACACACACAATGCATAGACCAAAGGTCACCCTGAGTCAATGACTTTAATTCAGCGGGAGTTACTAAACCACAGTTATCCCAACTTTAAAGAGTTTAAATAGGATTTATTTCATCATTTTTTTTTTATTTCCTGAGGCTTCAAGGAGTATTTGTTCACCACTAAGGGGTCATATATTTACTAGTAGGATAATCAAATTCAAATTTAATTTGTCACATACACAGCCATACACAGCACAATATAAACTGAAATATAAATCTTTTCAAATTAAAATAATAAATTAAATATGAAAAAAAAATGGTGCTTGAGTATTCAAATCAAGAAATAAAATGTGATATAAGAGAAAATTATACTGTATAATTTAAGTATGATATAAATTAAATTACAAATACTTAAATGATACTTAAGTAGATACGTAAATAAATAAATAAATGCAATATGGTCATCTTCAATAAAAAATAAAATAAATGAATAATAATAATAATAATAATAATAATAATAATAATAATGTAAAAACTGCATTATTATTATTATTATTATTATTCATGAATTTGCATGAATTGGCTTTGAATATAATACTACAAAACATTTTTTAAGTTTAAATACAAATTTGTAAATAAATCATTGACTCCATCATTGTTTTCCAATATTTACAGTAAAAAATAGATTTATGATGTGGTAGAAAGGGTACATTTTTGCCACTGGTGTCTAATTGATTGCTTTATCAACAACAATAACAACAAAAACAACAACAACAACAACAACAATAATAATAATAATAATAATAATAATACATTGCTATTGCACCAAAATCAAAATGGCTATTGACTAGGACAATAATAATAATAATAATAATAATATAAAAAAATAATGAATGCAATCTGAATAATTGTTGTCCACATCACTAGTTTTATGACATCTTTACACTGTTTATTTTAAATCCCTTTCTCATTTATTTAAGATGGCAATTCGAGTGTTAATTCTAATCGCAGGTCTACACCAGCATATAAACTCTCCCGATGCACGTCTTCTCAGACCAGCTGGATCACTCGGGCAGATTCACACGGACACGCAAGCCAAAGTGCACTGAAAGTCAGCCGTTTACTGAGATAAGATATCCACAGGCAGGTATGTGCATGTACAGTTAAAGGATGCCTACATGTCTTGAGTCATTCCAGCGTAATAAAGCAGTGATCAGCTGCTTTGCATGGCAGCTTAGATCACCTTATTAGATTACTGCCATAAATTACTGCAGTAATTTATCATACAGTTCTCTACATTACTGCTTATTCAGGTCTTTGTGAACATATGTCCAAAAACATGTCGTGTGTGAAATCAAAACATTTTAAGTGATTAGACGTTTTAATTAAAGCGAATATTTGTTTGTTTGTTTCAGGTGATTAAAATTTTTTGTTTGTCAGATG
>JAOVVB010000031.1:14302545-14317806 GCA_028570985.1 Heterobranchus longifilis | reverse complement strand
TTGGAATGACTTTGCGTCAAGTACTTTTATTTTGTCGACCTCTGACCCGGAAGAAGAATTGTCGGCTCTCCTACGGTTAAAAAAAACTGCTCAGTTTGTGATAGAAGTTGGACTATAAAGGTTCAAGCTATATATTTTATGATATTTTTATTATTAATTTTTAATCCAGACCTAATTGCTGTCGGATGTGTTTGCGTGAGAAGGTATAACTAGTGCAGAGATGAGGACAGTGCTGATGGTGGCTGAAAAGCCCTCTCTGGCTCAGTCCATCGCCAAAATCCTCTCTAAAGGTGAGTGAGAATGTCTCAAACAAAAGGTGTTAAATTAATAGTTACTGCTTATTAACTTGTTCACATTTGCAGCCATGATATACGGGCATGAAGGTAAGTATCAATAGTTGTATGCAGGTGTAAATGAAAGGGTGACTGGTGTAAATGCTGCTTAAACCTTTTCTTCTGTTTGAAAGTAAATTTTAAATTGAAACATTGTCCATTTTTATCCGAATATTTGCTGGTAAGTCAATTTATTTATTGGTTGATTGATTAATTTAATTTATGTGGAACAGACACCAAAATCAACATCATTCCTCTCTATCTACACTATATAAATAAAAGAAAGGTTGTGTCTTTACATTGGTCAGGACTCGCTCTTTCAATGATATCTTTACGTTTTATACGTTGGAGTACCCGAAACCAGTCTTAGGAAAAAAATTCTGTCTGAATGTCTGTCAGAATTTAATGAAACTTTGCCAGTCTCTCTGTATTTGCATGACGTTAAACCTGTGCCATGAATGAAATCAAAATGTTACATAGAAGTAAAGTTATAAGCAGTTACTCTATGTGCCAGATTATGTCAAAGCATCAGGCTTTTTCCCTTGAGGTGGGTGTGACTACACGCATCACTCAACACAGCCAATCAGTGCGATAGTTTACTGAAAAAAACACGACAGTAATGCACCTAGAAACTGCAAAAATCATCAAGAAACAGAAACCAAAGCACGACACAGCATGGCTTGCTCCAAAAAGGAAAATGGACTATGAAAACTGATTGGACAGATTAATGTATGTTTATTCTTCTAACACGAAGCTTAAAATCAGTTTGTCCCATACGTTCCGAAACCGTGGCGTTAATAGCAAGCAGCCATGTGAAGCGCCAATATGAGATAAAACACTGATTTTTAGAGCAAACGTATCCATAGCAGTCCGAGGTGAGGGCGTGTAAAATACCTGAACTGAGAGCCCAGTGTTATGCACTAAAATGTTGAGTAGAAGTGAAGTTGTGAGCAGTTATGTGCCAGTTTATGTCAGAGCATCATGCAAAACTGGCTGGACAGAACTAAATGAACCTTTTGCAGTACTTACAATATCTATTGAGTTTAACCTGCACCAGTGAAATTAAAATGTTGTAAAGCCAGGTTTAATAATCTACTTTAAAATAAGGTACTAATAAGCTACATGCTCAAAATGTTAACAAGACACCAGTACCAATAGATATTATTTAGAAAATCAAAACTGAATATTTTTACTGGGATTACATAGCGATAAAATAACATAGTGCTGAAGCGGTATAAGTGAATTTTAATCAAATTCAAATCAAATTCAAATCAAAGAATTTTATTTGTCACATACATAGTACGATATGCAGTGAAATGCTTATACGACAGTGAAATGCTTATATAAGAAATAAATATGAACAAAAAAAAATACGAAAGAAAATAAATTTAACTAATAAAATATACTGTACAAATAAGGGCATAATAAAAATATTACAAAATATAAAAGAAAAAAAATTTGGAAGTGACTATGGGTGTGCAAATATGCATAAAAAGTGACTTATTAAAGTGTCTTGTGCAATGGTCCAGAAATGAAAATATAAATATATAGTGCAAGTGTGTATGAATGTGTTCATTGTGTCCATGATTGTCCAGTCAATGCTGGGAGTTTAAAAAGATGTTCTTAGTCCTGTGTGGTGGTGTGGTTACCACACCAATATATATGATACAGTATGTGCAATCTATACCTGATGAACTTGGGTAGCCACTGTGGTAAAAAGATATGATTTTCACCAAAGTAATGTGTTAAATCCTATAGTAATAAATAAAGTCCTATGGTAATGTCTGCGGTTCTATTGTATATCACGGTATGTACTATAGTTCCCCCCAGTAAACCTTCTTTAGTTATTTATATTTAGCGACCGATTCTCAGAAGAATTGTCAAGGTTTCACTCACTTTTAAACGTACAGAGGATATAAAGTCTATACACCCCTGCTAAAACACTTCCGCTGTAATAAATCTAAATTTTTGCATATTATCTTAACATCTATGAATTTATTGGTTCCGCTAAATTGTGTATTCCAGTGCAAATATTTATTTGTGTACTGTGTTTGTGTCAGGATAAGCATTGAGTTGGAAAAAAAAAAAATCCATAATCTTCTGCTAATAAACACGCAAAAAATTTAAATTAAAAACTGTCAGAAAGCTAACATTAAAGTTTACTTGAGTTTTACGTCAGTAGATAAACGACCAAATTCTTCACAATCAAGCAAGCAGTATGGTGGTTATGATTGCTAGGAATGCTAATCACCTAGCGCACTTTCTTGCTAAATTGATTAAGCGACATCTAGCTAGCAAATACAGTTCATACACTGCAGCACAGAGCCTGTTAACAGTTAGCTAAAAGTTATACATCTTATTTAGCAAACAGTTATTCAAAGTTTATGCACATTTTAACATGAAGGTCACTCAAAAATAGGATGAGTTTAGTCATAATATCACTCAAATTAAAGTTTTCGCGGAAATCCTGTCAAATAAGCAACCTAGCTATTGTTAGCGGTGAAGGGGGGTAATCATCTCATGAATCCTGTCAGATTAGAATAACTAGAGCTAGCTGGCTTACAAATTGTTTTTAAGTTTTTGTTTTCTTTTAGCAAATACATTGAGATTGTCTGTTTGTGTTTTATGTAGAGCTACCTGAAGAATTGCTAGCTAGAAAGTTGACTAGCTGAACATTAGCTAACTAAATTAAACTGTTACAGAGAATTTACTTAATTAAAAGACCTTTTAAAAGTAATGAAAAATGAATGGGGACATTTTGTTCAGGGTTTCAGTGGCAGGAGTACGCCTTCTGTCTACTATCCAGGCTGTGATAAGTGTATCTGTGAAAATACATGCGCATATATGAATGCTAATGATTTCTTCAACCTATTTCCTACCAACATTGCTATAAATACACCCAAAGCTATGCCTCCTGACCCTACCGAGATGATTAATCACATCGTGGATAAAGTCTCCATGCTGTGAGGGTCGTGTGTATGTACACACTGTCAATGTCAGCTAAGCATCCTCTGACACTGTGTACCTGGGAAGAACGGATCACACACAAATCATCTGTACAGATTTAAGCCTGTTTGACCTACACACACACACACACACACACACACACATAGGCAAAATTCCTGAATGAATATCCTGAGACAGGAAAACTTGACAGGCAGGTTACAGTCATTAGAATCCCAACTCAATCTATCAGACACACTCAAAGTCACTGCTACACACACACACACACACACACACACACACACAAAGAGCATCCTATGAGTCAAATCATTTGAAGCGAAGTTCATGTTAAAGTATACTACAGTATAGTATCAATACTTCGGTACTAAAGATTATGTTAAAGTAGTATGTAAGCCATAGTATCAGTATATTGTACCATCTACACTGCTGTACTAATGAGTACTCTATAATAACCATACTACCATCATCAATATTACAATGCTAAACAGGATTGTGCTCTAGTGTACTACCTATACTGCTGTTCTAAACAGTATGATAAAACAATATGGGACCCATACTACCATATGAAATAATAAATATGTATAGTGTACTATCAATACTGCAGTATTAAAGAGTATGTTGAAGTAGTACGAGAGTCATTACCATACTAAATAGTATATCGGTGGGTGTACCACCCATACTTCTGTACTAAAGAGTCTGTTAAAGGAGTATGGAAACCATGCTACGGGCCTGAATAGGATATCAGTATAATGCACTAACCATACTGCTGTAATATGTTACAGTACTATGGGAACCACACTAGCATACTATGTGAATAGTATTTCAATATAATACCGTATAAGCAGAAAAATGTGGTAGTCATGCAAATGGTAAAGGTACTAAAGTCCAGACCCCATACTACTATACTAAGCAGCATTTCTGTATAGTGTGTTATCAATATTGCCGTACTTAATAGTATGATGTACTAAATAATATAGAAATTATATCAATATCCACACTATCTTATTAAACAGTACATCAATATAATATGCTGCCCATAGTACATTAAATAGTATTTGATATTTAGTGCAGCTGTACTAGTAGTATGTTAATATACTGTAGTATGCCATCCATACAAGTGAAAATAGAACGCGTAGTATGACATTATGCTGCTCCAAATAGTGTGTCAGAATTGTGTGCATGTAATAAATAATATGTTAGTATAGCATGTTGTAAGAAAAAGATTATGGAACCCATGCTACCACAGTGTACCACTCAAATACCAGGTCAGAATAGTATTTATTCCATCCATGCTGCTTTATTAAATATTACATACTAAATTCTAGATTTAAAAAAAAACCTTCCTTTTGAGCTACATAGGAAATAGTATGGCATTCATACTAGCCTACTCTACAGTATGTGTACCAAACAGGTACCTATAACATACTGTACAACCTCTATAGTACAATGGCAATTTAAAATATAAGAAAGCCAGCTACGCATGCTGAGTGCTGTCCTTTTCAGTGCCTGGGCAAAATCCAGCTCTCAATTCATTCAATAGATCAGATTAAGATCAGATTTCTGTTTTTTTATTTCCTTCCTTTTCTTATTGCAAAAAAAAAAAAAATCAAACAAAAAATAAACAAACCACAAAAAAACAAACAAAAAAAAAAAACAGCTGATCCGAAGTCAGCACTGCAGCTCTGAGTCTGCACTGCAGAAAGAACAGGGCGAGTGTAACAGACTGAAGTACAACTTAAAAAAAGAGGAGAGAGGAATGATGAGGGGATGGGGAGAGAGGGTGTAAAGAGAGTGAGAGAGAGAGAGAGAGAACGCCAAGCATCCAGAGGAGAGAAAAGTTGAGTTAGAGCCAGATTTTCCTCAGCAGTGAAACGAAGCCTCTTGTGTTTAGTCTGCAGTTCTGCAGAAAGCGCACTGCTGTTCTGATGTCCCGGGATGGAGAGAGTGTGTGTGTGTATGTGTGTGTTTGATGGTGTGCATCCGCACGTGTACTAGAACATCAGGAGCAGAAGAACACCAGTATGTATCCTGAAGACGCTTTAATTTAAATAGTATTGCCCTCTGGAATTCTCTCTATAGGACGCATAGAGCATCGGAAGAGGTATAGTATAACACACACACACACACACACACACACACACACACACACTAGATTTGAGCATTGTGCAATTAGCTGTAAATATTCTTGTGCATAGTTAACTTTGTCTCATACCTTGTTTCTTTTTATTTTATCCTTTTGACATCTAAAAAGAGTCTACAAAGGCACACACACACAAAAACAAAAAAACTGGAACTTCTGCGAAGACTCAGCACCACTGCACGCTGAAGATAAACCAAACTTTGATGTAAGCATCCAGACGTCTTGGAAAGTATACCAAGGTGTGAACCAGGTGTGCACCCGAACTGCCAAGGCCTCTAAGTGGGAATTCTGGGAAACGGACAGACTACCTAGGAGTAGAGAGCGGTGGAGAAACGTTTGTAAGGACTGAGAGATGGAGGTCCTGAAAGCAAAAAGGTTCCTGCCAGAAAGGAGCTCCATCAGCCTTCTCCTAATTGTCACATTCAGTAAGCATGCTGTGTACTTTTCTCTACATTTCTTTCCTCAGGAGTAAAAAAAAAAAAAAAAAGGTGAAAAAAAAGTCAAATGAGGAGTTCTTTAGGTTGTCCCTTTTTAGGAACCTTTAAATATAAGGGACTAGTTTCAGAATGGGTTCAAGGACAAAATACGTCATCCATACTACTAAATATAATGTAATACCTCCATAGATAGGTAGTCAAGTAGCATAGTAAATAAGTATATTCTACACAGTACTATATTAGTACGCAGTATTTAATAGTGTACAATACTAGAAATTGTAATGTTTATATATGTAGCTTAAATTAATAGTATATAAAGTAGTATTGAATTCATATACTACAGTATTAAATGGTATTTAAAATAGTACACAACTCATATGACTGTACTAATCACTGTATAAAAATAGCTCGGAATTCATACTAAAGTATGAAATTGTACATAAAATAGTACATAATTCATACAAAAAAACTTTACTGTAAAACACCTCATAATTCATACTATAGTAGTCATTTTAGAATGAAAGTCACATTATACTGCTAATTGGACATAAATTACCACAATGTGGTATAAATATTCATACCACAGTACGATGTAGCATAAAAATAATAATTTGTATATGAAATAATATAAAATTGATACTACAATGCAAACGGTATAAAAATAGTATGCAACTCATGCTACAGTACTATGTAGTACATACGGTAGTGTGGAATTCACACTACACACTAAATAGTATATAAATGAGTACAGAATTCATACTGCAGGACAACATGGTACATAAGTAGTATTACTTACTACTTATTGTTTCTAGTACTAATTACTGTATAAAATAGTACAGAATTCATAATAAAGCAATAATTACCACATAAAAATAGTATGGAATTCATACTACAGTAACAAATCAAATATGTGAAATAGTATGAAATTCATACTCATACTATAGTGATAAATAGCACATAAAATGGTAAATAATTCATACTACTGTACTATGTATCGTATAAAGTTATATTAAATTCATACTACATTATAAAATAGTATATAATTAGTACAGGATTCGAACTACAGTACACATTACTGTATAAAAATAGCATGGAATTTATACAGCAGTACTAATTTGTACATGAAATAGTATTAAATTGATTCTACAATGACAAATGGTATAGTATCCATTATATATTACAGTACTATGTGGTACATAAAATAGTACAGAATTCATAATAAAGCAATAATTACTACATAAAAATAAAATGGAATTCTTACTACATTGTTAATTTGAATGTGAAATAGTATGGAATTGATACTCCAGTGCTAAATACTACATACAGGAGTATAGAAATTATACTATGCTCATAAATAATATGTCATATGTTGCTACAGTATATTGTGAATCTCATACTACTGTACTAAATAAGTATGTCAGTAAAGAATAATATATAAAATAGTATGGATCAAAATAATACTACGCTTAAAACCATATGTATGGTCGTATTGTTAATGATGAAGGACAAATATACTGATGTCATATCATTAAAGTAATTAAGTTGGTTTGGTTTATATTTAATCCTTATACCTACAGTAGTCATACAGTAGTCAGTACAGTAGACCAATTAGTCATGAATGAATATAAGAATGATCAACTTTGTTAAACAAAATTAAAAGCCTTGAATATTGAACTTTTTTTTTTGTATTTTGACAGAAGTATCAAAGTTATCTGCAAAGTGCTGGTGCGGTGTGGGTGTGTGGTTTTCTTTCTGATCAAGTGGGGGCTACACCTGATTCCACTTGTTTAATTACTTGACCTCGGCTTTCAGCAGCCGATCTGATTTCACTCGTTTAATCAGTTCATCTTAGTCTCAGGTGTGCCTTCAATTTGGCTGCCATGAAAACCTCCAGCCACACCGGCTCTTTCTTTATAATATGGAAAACCTCTGGTCTGGGAAGAACCCTACAGAAAGTATGAGGGATGTTCAAGTCAACCCGGGACTTTCTGGTGAATGATGGTGTAAGAGCGATTGACACAGACTCTTAGCCTCAGTAAAATATTTCAAAGGTACAAAGGTTTTTAAGAATGCAACACCACTTGCACATTACAGGAACTTGGCTAAGTATTATTGCCACATCCTGACCTTAGCAGTTCCTGGGAGGCCAGGGTTTTAGACATGAAGCAGGCAGTCTGATCATGGCTTCGGCGTACTGAGAAAACCTTTTTATCCAAGGGCTAGTATATAGAGAAACAAAGGGAGATTTTACACTTAGAATTGTGTTTTGAACTCCCATAAATCGTAAATCACTCAAAGAAACGTTTAGGAGCTTTTTTCCTTAAGAGAGTATAAAGTAGTAAAGGTCACTCCATTACTGGGTGTTGTAGACTTCAGCAGTCAGTGTGCAGTGTGTGAGATGTTTCACTGATGTTCTGGTGCTTGGGAACAATGCATCAGTGATGGTGCTTTAAACGTTAAATAGATAAAAACATATTCATTGGTACATAAAAAAAATATATAATGCTCATAATATTGCTGTGGTATGAGAGGAACGAAAGACTTCAGGATACAATGTTACTGGAAATCAATCAGTTTAAGGGAGATCATTTTCCACATAAGGACATCTTGTGTTTTATCCTTTACGCTATTCAAAATTCACAATCACTCAGAAAGCCAGCATTTAGTCTTTAAGCTCTAGAGATTGGATTCTACCTTGTCGCAAGTCCGGGTCGCCCACACCCACTTAATAACGTATTGCTGATAACTATCCTGCTTCAACACCACTGATCCAAGCTCTTGATCTTAAAGCGAGTTAAACACTGAACATCAAGGTGGAGGTGAACTCTCAGACTATTCTCTGTCTCTCCTGTACCGAAGCGCTGGGGGGAAAATGAAACGGTATCAGATTTGTTTTTGCTGACCGAGCATTGTACCGCTTGGTCACACAGCAGCTGTGTAAACATGTGCATTCTCTCCTTTAGACGTCATCATCAGGTGCTCAGGAGTAAAAAAAAAAAAAATAATCTTCACTTTCCTTTAGTTTTATAGTTAGGATAATAACCTGAAATGTGACTTTAAAGGTTTCTCAGATAAAGCAGCGATAACGTGAATAAATTTCACCCACATTGAGAAGAGAACTCACCGAAGGGGGAAGGACACAGCGATTATGTCTTCTATACGTAGATCTTAATCAAGGTGAATTTGCAAGCCTTGGTTGTGTGAGCCAAGAGAAACCAGGTGGGGCTGTGGATAGGACCGAGAAAAAGAAATAGAGAAACTAATGACTTATTCCCCAAATCTTTCAAAATTTTCCCTGCAGTAACATCCACAGTTATATAGTGTTTATTGATCCTCCTAAATTTTCCAAATGTTCTAATGTTATCCAACAAAACTAATGAATTGTCAGTAGTTGTTGGTGTTTTGAAGTCAGTTGGTAGCTGAACTAGCTTGTTGGTTCTAGCTGCTTGTTTGGTTAGCATTCATTTTAACAATTTTTTAGGTTTGCAATAATTTAAAGTCATCGTCTATACCACTTTACACCCTGGGCAGGGCACACACATGCACATTCACACACTACGGGTAATTTGGGAACACCAATTAGCCTAATCTGTATGTTTTTGGACTGAGGGAGGAAACCGGAGTACCCGGAGAACATGCAAACTCCATGCACACAGACCTGATACGGGAATCGAACCCTGACCCTGAAGGTTTGAGGCCACAGTGCTAACCACTACGCCACCATGCTCCCCTGATTTTAGCCTTAATTAACTAACATGCAGTAAAATACAGCGAGAAAGCTTTCCACGTAGGTTTTTGTGCTTAGTTTGTCGCTTCTAAAAACTAACCTCCTGTGAGTACTCTATAAATACACATTGAAATATCAATATTAATGCTCCTGACCTTTTGTATTCAGTTACACCATCTCCAGAACGATTCACTGTCCCAAATAGACACAAAGAAATAAGGACGTCTCTCTGGAGATGGAAATCGCAGACATTCAGGCTTTATAATCGAAAAAGTAAAGCATCTTCGGTGATCCAGTCTCTAACATTAGGTCATATTGCACGTGTCTGTGTATGAGAAATCTTTTTTATTGGATTACTTAAAAAAATTTTTAAAAAAAATCTGCTATAAATCACTATTTGCATTGCATCAGGTTTCATAGGTTCATAGGTGTTAGTGCGCTGCAGACAGAGCAAGTGGTAATCAATGCCTGGATAAAGAGCAGGTCCAGGGAAGGAGTCGACTCACGCCCTCACTGCAGAGAGAGAGAGAAAGAGAAGCTGTTTTTTTGTGAATGAGATTTTGCAGCATCATTGCTGCAAGAGAGAAGGAGGGAGAGAAGAGGAACGAGTGAGCGAGAGAGAGAGAGAGAGAGAAAGAGAGCAAGAGAGAGAGAGAGAGAGAGAATAATTGACATAATGCACTAAAACGTAAGGATTGCAAATTTAAAAGAAGGGATCCAATAAACGTAGCGCCGGATCTGTCTATATTATGGGTTTGACTGTCGGTGCACTTTAACTCATCCATGTAAGTATAAGATGCCTTGGTATAAATAAATAGGTATAATAAAACCTCTACAGAGAACATTTTCACTACAACTATCACCAAGTGTCACGTTAATTATACAGAGACCCCCTAAAGGAGAAAAGACAAGTGTGGGAGTAAAATAATAAATAAATCTAAATAATCGTTATACTGTAAATAAATGAAATAAAAATCAGTGAGATGTGTTGAGAATATATGAGATCACTGGGAGACGATTCATGACTAGACAGTTTCTAAAATGACATCATTGAATTGTTTGTTTGATTCTTTCTAAGTCAAATTTTCCCACTTCAAAAAAAATTTTTTCCCAGTCAAAAATAAGTCCCACTTCTTATGTTAAAACAATTCAGTTTCATCGCTGATTGGTTAGATCGTCCCTCATTATGAAATACGAGCCAATCCTAGGGCATGACTTTATTTCTGATGCTTTTAACAGTACAGTTAAGTACTCATGTTGTGCTATGAGTATGTACTGTATATATCATTAAAACTCTCTCTGTGTAAATCTAAAAAAATGTTTTAAGTTATTTAAATAGAAGTGTTTGCTGGTGGAAATCACTTGTCTAGCTTTAAATACCTACAGTATGACCCAGAACTCTATGGAGTCCGCTGGGTCTTTGTGAGCTCTCGCAAACCTTTTATCAAAAAGACAAATTTATCCTTTATTCTACATATAGACTGCTAAAAAAAGAGAAAGGAACATTTAGTAACTGTTCCCTTAATTTTTGGGGCAGTGTATATTATTTTCAAACAAGACAAATTTTCTTTCAAACTTTCTTTCAAAAGAAATTCCTTTCCTGTCCTTCTAGCAGCTCGAATTATAAGCCATACTGATTTATGAAAGCAAATCGAAAAAAATAGAATATGAGACCATGTCATAATATTAATATAGAAAATAGAATGGATTTAAAAAATATCACAACAGAGCTGCACATAACATAAACTGCTAAATTGTTAAAGTTTGTATCAGTCAAACTGATGAATAAATATAATTATACAGTATATTAACCTTAATCAGGATGAGTTGTGAGTTTCACAGCTAGATCTCAAGCTGCAGGTTTTGCATCATAGAAGCTGTTTAGAGAATCATGTTCCTAATCCTTTAGGCCTGTATTAAGCTTTAATTCATGCACGAGCTGAGACAAGATTTCCGACTAGCCGAGCTGAGAGTGATCCACAGAGCACGTCAGGAAATCCTTAGAATAAAGCTCCAGACATTCGGGGTTTTACAGGTCAAAAGCAAGAAAAGTGAGAAATCAGATGAATAAATAACAAGATTAACGTTAATACAAGAAAACAAGTGAAATTCAAGAGGAAAGCGATATAAATCAGATGTGCTCTGGCTTGGTTTTTCTGACTGAGTGAGCCAGAAGGTTGAGAATGTGATTTCCTGGGTGTTCCCAGAAAGCAGGGTTATTTAATACAATTTTATTTTATTGCTGAAAAAGACACTATTAAGTATAAAAGAGACATGTTATAGGCATTATACTAACAAATACAATTTTAAAAAAGCATTTTGTTAAAGTTTATAGAAAGCCATTTTGGAGTGAATAAAAATAGGCAGCTAAAAATGTTATAGCTAGCTTTTTATAGCTTTTAAAAGAAATGACCATATTTTATGACTAGGAACTGATAGGTAAATAATAATAATAATAATAATAATAATCATCATCATCAAATTTCTGGTAGCCATAATAAAGGATTTGAACGATGCAAACATTTTAAAGAAGGCCGTATGTCCATGAACGACGATCCCGGCCGAGGTGGCTGCAGTCCTTCCTGTGAACATTCAGTGACTGGAACACCTGATCCTTGAAAATCGATGGATAACTTGTCACGCAATCATTCACCAGCACCACTTGCACGTTACAGGAACTCGTCTGGGAGTTATTACCACATGCCCTGTACAGTCCTGACCTCAGCCCAAGACATTTACACACGTCAAGCAATTAAAGAAGTTCCTGGGAGGCCAGCGTTTCAGACGTGAAGTGAAGCGGACAGTCCGATCGTTGTTCCGGCGTACTGAGTAAACTTTTACCTTGGTGGTGTCCAAGCACTAGTGAAACACTGGGAAGTGGATTAGTGTAGCAGGGGATTATATAGAGAAATAAAGGGAGTTTTTACTCTCAGAACTGCACAATTGAAAGTCCTGGATTGACTTGAACACCCCTTGTATTATTATTATTAGTAGTAGTAGTAGTAGTTTTTGGTTAAAAGGGAACAACAATATTGATGTTGATTCTGAATCTTGTCCCACTTTAGCAAATCACATTACCCAAAGACTTTGACTTTGACTTTGAAAGCAGAACTAATTGATAGACATTAGGAAGATTTTTACTTTGGTGGAAAAAAAAGGTAAATTTAGTTTTCTATCTTTGTGATGATGGGATTTGTCCCAGTTTTCATTTAAATGGCTTCACAAGTTCATCCACTTTTGATTCGGATACAGATCCTGCATAGTCATAATGTTTAATTAACTCAACCTTTTTTTTAATTAAATGAGTGTAAGCACTGTACAGATTATAATGAACGCTATACAGTGTATCAGCACTTGTTTACTTAAAGAAGTACATCATCATTACAGATCTACAGTCCATTAGATCCATTCCAGTAACTCAATCATCATCTACATCCACATAATCAGACTGGAGACCCTTAACGTTCCACTGCAAGACCATTGAACCTTCTTTATCATAGGGTGTGATATATTAGCATGAGTTAGAAACAAAACAGATACACAAACTTTGCCAACACTACAAAACTGTTGGAACCTGTAATAGTGATGAACGTACTCAGTGTTTGAGAGACACTCTACCTCTCATTTGTCCTCCCCGCTAGGTTTATATGGGACGTTAGAGGCGTTGGAGATGAACACCGGTAAGATCCCCTTTGTGGAGGCAGTGAACGGCAGCGACGTCCTGCTGACCTGCACCTACGTCAGCTGCATCGGCATTGAAAATCTATACTTCAAATGGGAGTACAATGACAATGGCACCATGGTGAAGGTGAGGCTGGATGAGTGAGCAGACACATTAAAGATGTTTTACTTTAGAAAAAAAAATCTAGATCACAGGGCACAGGTCAGGATACAGGATGGAGTTAGTGCTCATAATGGCTCTTTATCTGACTGAATTTGTAGATTTTTTCTTTTTTTTCTTTAGCTTGTCTGCTAGCTAGGAGATGCAAATTAATAGAGTCACATACGAACACAGAAGTACTTACAGGATCCTTGGAACCAATTATAAAGGCTTTCAGGGTAAAACTAGAAAATAATATGGTGAGGTTGTTCGTCCAGTCATGTGGTCTGTGTCATCCGATCAGGTGATGGACTCGGTGATCCCGTTGGATAAAGCAGAGCTGGTGAACAAGAAGATTTACCGAGAGCGTGTGGAGTTTGTGGGTTCCAGTAAGCAGAACAACGTGTCCATAATGATCTGGAATGTGACCTTCGAGGACGCTGGCCAGTACACGTGTTTCGGCAAGAACCCCAAAGAGATGGGCAAGAACCACAGCGCCACCTTCACACTGTATGTGGTGGACGAATGTGAGTGAGGTTTCTACGCTTGTTTACCACCTCAAATGCAATCTAATGCACTGTAAACATTCTCGAACAATACGTGGATTATTTGATAAAGCTTTGTCTTGCCTTTGTTTTGCTCAGTAATGCTGCTTTGTCTGGTTGTCAGGACGTCCATTTACCTGCTGGTAAAGTCATGATATAAGTGTTTGTGCACTGGAGACGTTAGCTACTTAAGTAGTTTTTATACAAACTTTCTATATCGCATTGATGATGTAAACACTTGATGAGAGAGAAGAGAGATGGTATTTGGATTCCTCTGTGTGTCTGCACATATCGTGGTGTTAACAAATAGAAACCTTGAACCTTGAACGTTAATAAAGAAAAAGCGCAATACGAATTAGGAACAATTAAATTTGTTTGCAATAGCTATATAAAATTTCCCAGGATTCACCAGGAGTTTTTTTTTTTTTTTTAAGTTATGGTTTCTAAAGCAACAGCTCTTTCACTGGGATTTGAAATAAATTTGCCAATATCTGTACCATCATCATTGTGGTGAATTTTCTTCTTTAAGTGGGCGTTTATTTAACACATATTTTTCCTCTTTCAGTACGGGTTGTGGATAACACTTTGACCAAGATCATCGTGTCGTGTGTGGGCGGCGGCATAGCCCTGCTGGTGATCTTCATGCTGCTTAAGAACTTCACACTCTTCGTCCTCGCCAAGCTCGAGGAGAAGAAGTGAGAGCGGGGCTTATATGTTCTTTTTTTCTTTCTTTCTTCGAACACTGTTTATTTGAATGAAATATGGTTAAGGAATATCTATGAGAATCTCCAGGGACCAGACAATATGATACTCAGGTGCTGATTGGATTTGTATTACGATTTTGTAAATATAATAATTATAATATAACATCATCATTTTATACATATCCCGATTCAATATTGATTTTTAGCAAATAATTCCTTCCTATCACACAGGATGCTGCGCTGCTCAGCAACATATGGCTAGTTTAGGGCACACCACTTGTACTGTAGCTTATGTTATAGAGGTAATATTTTACCACCTTAAATGCAATCATGTGCTGTAAACATTCTAGAACAATACTGTATTTTTTCAAAACTATGAAATAACACATATGGCATTAGGTAATTAAGTAACAACAACGGCAATGGTCAGTTGTTATTTTAAGACATGAAGATCAACTGTTCTGGATCAGTTCTTGCAAGAACAGTATTATACAGTATCAAGTGCGTTTGTAAAACCCATCAAGCTCCATGATGATGAAACTGTCTCTCATGAAGACCTTCCCAGGAAATCAAGACCAAAACTGAGCTCTGC
>JAOVVB010000031.1:14285750-14302175 GCA_028570985.1 Heterobranchus longifilis | reverse complement strand
TAGAGCCGTTATGAAGCTTTACAGAGCAGAAGGAGCAGATATACATCTCAATATCAACTGTTCAAAGGAGATTATTACAGATTATGGATAAACGCCTTTAGTATTGTTGTTGGGGTCTTTTGGAGCCAGTGTGGTGATACATGAATTGACGCACATCGATTCAGATACATATCTACAGACTACCCTCAAGGCTTTATATCACAGAATAAAGAAACAGCGCCTGCACACTGAGCTGCTCACTGACAGTCCTACGGTTTCAGTCACGTTCTTGAGAGACTAAATGTCTGGCTTCGGTCTTGAACGTAACTCCAGCTGACAGATGAAGCTGAATTGACTCACTTTACTCCAGAACAAAATAAACAGTATTTTGACAAAGCCTGACCTGCATTAGGCCACGCAAACGGTGGGATTTTATTAAATAAAACAAAAACACTGACCTCAGTACAGCCCTTACAATCGGCTTAGCTGTGTGAGGACACAAGGCTGTCTGGGGTAAAGGGGAAACTGTGTAGAGCAAAGAACTAACCACCTCTCTCCCTCTCTCTCTCTCTCCCTCTCTATGCACTGCAGTAAGGAGTGTCTCGTCTCCTCCTCAGGGATCGATAATACAGAAAACGGACTGTCCGGCTCCAAAGTGACACCCAAACCTACACCAAAGAAGGCCTGAGAGTGACACACACACACACACACGCACACACAAACACACATGTCCAAGTGCAGATCTGAACCATATCGAATTCTGCCTGTGCATTTCAATGCAATGTACAGACTTACCGTAACTCAGCCGGACTCGGCCGCATGAAGCAATTTCGACTCTGCCTCTCTAATACATATTACTGGTATTTACTGAATATTTGATTATTTATTTGCTTTAGATTAAACCAGGTGCCTGTAGACGCTTCTGTCGCCACCTAGGGGTAGCGAGAACTACAATAATGCCAAACATGCACACACACACACACACACACACACACTCACACAAAGTGTAATGCAAATAAAACAGAATGCAACAATATAAACAAAATCCCTATGAACATGTAGATGCTGCTAGCTGACGAATGAATACTTGAAAATCTCTAGAAATAGACAAAAAGACTAATGCAAATACAATACTGATGATGCTGCTTCACACTATTAAGCGATGCTTTTTTTAGCATGGTGATAAGAAACAACCTTTGTTTACTGTAGTGTTAGAGGAACGCAATACACAACAATGTTTAATATATTAAATATTAATAGTAATACACTTATTACTTCTTTTTATTATTGAATCCTGTATTAAACTTAGACAGCGTTGTAATATGAATGTATGCTTTTAAACACACGCGTATCCAAATGATCACCACTAACACACGGCTACAGTAAGAATGCAATATTCTGACACTTTAATCAGCATGAGACCAGCGCAGGCTTGATAACGAACAAACACCGCGCTGACAAATATCTTGTAGATTAGTCCGACCAGGATGCTGCGTTGTCTTTTTCTTTTTTTCTTTCTTTCTCAGATTGGGGTTTGTTATTTAAGTTTGTTCTTTAACCAGGTGAAGTAGATCTAGATGTACTGAGTCAGAAAATTTAGAACACAAAAATTTGAAACAATTTAAACTAAAATATGATGCAATGCAGGGTTGTACTGTTATTTAAAAAAGTTACTTTTTTTTTTTTTAGTTTTCCCCTCCAAAAATAGAAAAATCAACACAAATTGGACAGAAAGTTTTTTTTAACATTGGAACACCATAAAAATTCTTCAAATTAGCTAAATAAGTATGTTAATATTAATAATTAAAAATAAATAAATAAACAAAAACACTTTCTGCTCAATTTGTGGCGATTTTAAATTTTTTGGAGGGAAAAAAACAACATAAAACATCGTTTTAAAATACTTCTATAACCCTGCATTGCATCATATTTTAGTTTAAATAATTTTAAAGCTTTTCCAATTTTACATTTTATATTTACTGACTTGGAAAATCTGATTTAATGTGTTATTTGGATAATCTCCTAGATTAATAGCCAAAACAGAGTTACGTTCAGTTTAATAGTAAATAAATAAATAAATAAATCACATCAACCTCCAAGATGGAAACAATATTTCTAAGTAAAAAAAAAAAATTATATATATATATATATATGTGTGTGTGTGTGTGTAAAACATTTCACATTTTGTGTCCTATGTCCTGTTTTTTTCCCAGATTTTTCTTTCAACATTTTTTTTCTTTAGGGGCTTTTGTACATTTCAGTTTATAATAAATTATACACCAAAAATCTCTTCAGTTCTGCTAATGTTTAGAAATTTTTTTTAGCAAAAAATTTCTAATTAATGCATCAAAATGCTAATGCTAGCTAATTAATAATCTGGATAGAAACTACAGTCAGTGGTTTAGTGCAGGTTATACACAGGTATGAAACGTATACCTACATATTTTTCATCCTCACCTCATTGACCTGTTTCTCCATCACTGATATTCTGATACTATCGTGCTGCATTACTGTTTGTCTGAAAACACTGTGAGTGCCCCTGTGTCTCAAAACGTACCGTGAAAAAAGTCTTGAAAGTGTCTGAAAATCTTGTTTTACCTGTGCTCATCTTCCAATTGAGATTTGAGAGTTAGTTTGGGGGGTAGTGGCTGAGGTATCGGCTCCTTTAATTGGTCACTATAAACAACATCAGACTCCGCCCTCTGCCCAGGGTTTGACAGGAGAATGGTTAACAAGATGGGCTTGTAGACGACAACAACTACTTTCATCTTTTACTATCATGTAGGAGCAAGTAAGTCTGCCAAAAAAGCTGATTTGCATATACTGTGGTTTATGACACATTTTGTTGACACATGATATAAATGGGGTGTATTTCCCACTTTTGGACTAATTATTATTGACTTCACTGCTAACATTAGCTCCTTAGCTAGCCTGTTTTTTTTAACCTGGAAATTCCTTGTATTGTAAAACCATAATTACTTCTTGTAAGGATTTCTTGAATTTTGGTAGACCCCCTTTTGTCTACTCAGTGCTCAGCCTGTATTCTGCGTGTCCCGCCTGAATCCAGGGAACCCCTCAATGAAACAGTGCTCAGTGAGATGTTCAAAGTTTATTGTGGAAGACAGGAGTATATACAGTATATGCACACGCACACACACACACACACACACACACACACACACAAAAGTACCGAAAGTAGGTGTGTAGGAGTGGGTACAGCTGGTCTGGAATGTTTATAAAAGATAACGTGGAGAGAAACAGAAGCTTGGGAACAGATCTGCAATTATGATCCTTAAGCAGTTTTACGAGCCTGAACATAGATTATACTAAGGAATGTGTTTGCATGTAGCGCAGCGTGTCCAGGTCAAAAAAGGATAAATTAGATAATAAAGATAATGTAGATAAATTTATTCTAAAATCCAGGCTTTCAAGTTTGAAATTTGAGTTCCTGGAACTCCGGGTGGTGAATGTGACATTTTAGCATGGTTTGTCTTCATTTCCAATATACAAAGTCGATCTTGATGCTTTTCCGCACTCTCCTCTTGTCCTTTCTTGAGTTGTTGCTCAGAAAGGCTCATACGTTTCGATTTTTGTGCAGTAAAAGCCTTCTTGATCCTACTTATAACCATTAAACGTCGTCAATACAAGGATCTTAAAATCAGTTGTAAAAAAAAAAAAAAAATCGACATTATGCGGCTAATGGACAACTAGTGATTTTAAAGGAAGAGTCATGTTTCAGCTTAGCTTGCAGTGTGAACATTCTGTTCGTCAGTGTGTTGGAAACGGAGTAAAGAGTCAAATGTGTTGTAGAAATCAAGATAAAAAAAAAAGATAAAATTTGCAAAATAAAGCACAAAATTTGAACATTTGGGAAGATTTTAATAGCTGTATCAGGTCTTAAAACACAAAGGTACACATACTCATGGAGATTAATGTTGCACATTTAAAATGGATTTTTTTTTTCTTCAAATAAACAGGAAAGTTAAATTTTATACAAAAAAATCCTGTCCATTAGCACCAGAAATTCACAACTCAATACAGTGATGTATAGTCACCATTAGCCCGGCAAATCCAGCTGCAGCCAAACATTGTTGAATATTCCCATGATTTATTGTGTGTCACGCTGAAACACCAGCAGCAGCAGCAGTGGCAGGAAAGCTGAAGCGTTCTGAAATTCAAAACTAAATACAGCATCATATTCTGTCTGCTAGCATTGTCTAAAATGCACAATGAGAATGTTTCCATCAATTTTTTTTACATTTTGCACATTTTTGACGCTCCTTAAGAAGATGCGAGTTTGGTTATCCACGATAATGGAGCGGTCTACTGAGCATGATGCTAATTTTACCGTACCTTTCTTCTCAACGTAACAAGTAAAACAACATTATGAACTACATTTTGGGGTTTTTTCTTTGTCCTTCAGATTTTCCTCTATGTTACATATTAGGATTCATTTTGGGAAGTTTAACATTAGACTGGACTAGACTGGATTAATTACAGCAAACGTATACAGTATATCTATAATTGTTCTTCATGAAATTACTTTCAGTTTATATTCTCACTCACATTGCTCATAATTTGCAGTAACACTTTACAGTACATCTCTATTAGTTTGTGGTGAATACTGAATATCTAAAAATAAAAAAAGTGCAATTTATAATCCATAACTCAAAAAACGATGTTACTTTGATAATTCAGCAATAAGACGTACTGTAGCTATGAACCAAAAGATTGAACAAATAGAGAAAGCATGAGATAACGTCGGTTGTTGAAACTGTACCTCTGCCAAGTGTGAATGTGAGAGATGAATGAGAAAGAGCTACGAATGACTGGATGAAACCTCTAAACGTACAAACTTATTTTACCATTTTCACTGAACCTCATTTTTACTGGATGACAATGATAGCCTTACGAGACTTTATGATTTCTAATTTGTTGTTTAAATTGTCTGATTTGCTGGATGATGTGTTGGAAACTGATGCATTAAATTATCAGTGCTCTAATACCTCTGAATGTCTGTTGTCTATGTTTTTGTTTTTAAGCACAGGAAGAGGTTTTATGTAAACCTGAGCTACACTAAAATATAGACAGCCTCACCAAAAAAAAATCAAGGAAATTTAAAACGACCGGAACTCATTAAGCACATTATCAATTGCATTGTAAAAGTTACCAGTAAAAGGCAGAGCTATGTTTAATAGTGAAAGTGGGAACATTTCCATACACACACAATGTGATGAGAACTCACAGTATTGGGACTAAACAGCTGTGTGTCCATAAGAAAACCACTCGGCAGACAAAAAAAAGGCTTCAATTTGTTAAAGTTTGGACATTGGAGCGATGGAAATTGGTCATGTGGTCTGATAAGCTCAGATTGGGGAGAATGATCTGGGGTTATGATCTGGGGTTGCTTCCGTTGCTCAGGTCTAGGCTCATGAGCTTAATGTTATGCTGCAATAAAATGAAGTCAGCTGACGACCTGAATGTACTGAATGGCCAGGACACAAATTGTAAAAGAATGGTTCTGAGAGCATGATGAATAATTTTCATACATATGGACTGGAAACCACATCAACCCTTTTTTAACCAAAGTGAACCAGGTGCTAGTTCATGTCCGAAATCAGAACTGTGCTAGTGGCAGTTCAGATGCGAACCTCTTAAAGACTGGCTTTGTTTTTTCATGGGCTAGAGAGTCACGTCATTATGTCACTGTATATGTCAGTGTATAGTCTACCTCTACTTTCCCCAGCAATGTTAGCGACAATGCTAGTGGCAAAACATACTTTGCATTGTTGTTGAACTGCTTTGCGAGCAGTTCTCCTGGCTTTACCACTACTAAAAGGCATTTGAGCTGCACATTGCATATTTAGTATATTTTTTTTTTGGAAGATGGCATTGTCAAACTTTTAGTTGGCCATGATAACCTCGCCCCCATCCGCTGATGTATGCTGTTCTTTGTTCTAGCCCAGCAAAGGGTTAGTGCTGCTATGGGCCGGAGTTTATCTTTCTGAAAACAAAAGAACTGGTTTCTAAATTGGGTGCTGGCTCGGAACTAGCTTTAATTGGTGGAAAAGGGGTCGTTGTGTGCTGTAACCTAAAGGTTTACTCAAACTTAATGGTGACATCATAATTATTATTATTTTTTTGGCCAGGCAGCGTATGAGTGTGGTTAAAACTTACCACTGGTTTAATCCATTGCTTACTTTGATGATAATTTTTTTTTTTTACGTTTCTTTTACTAAACTTTGGAAATTGAATTTAGGAAAAACTACACAAATTTAATTCCCTTTTTTTTAATTCACGTTTATTTATAAAGTTTCTGGTATGACAATGATAAAACACAGTACAATCTTTAATTTGTAGACTAACCACACAATAAATATTTAAAACCAGCACACAAAACATCTAATATTGGTTTAAAACATACAAGAAGAGCTACCACATCAACCAACAAACATGATTGCTTATGCATCACTATAACTGGTACCCAGGAGCCCAGGTAAAGTTCATACAGTAGTTCTGATATACAGTATATCTGTTGGATGGTCTTGGTGTGTCATTAGACTTATCTCCAGACTTCCACTGCATGTAGAGTCCTTAGGGGTATTTCTGTGAAGAGGGGACACAAATCATTAAAATTAACCTCAAGAACAAAAATAATGCCAACCACCAGACTTAATCTCCTTTGTCCTCAAGTTGTTAGAAAATGTGAAGTAACAGCTTTATCATACGCCATACTAAGATTCCTTAATCAACAAAAGCAAATCCAATCTTAAAAACAAAAAAAAAGATTATTGATGATTTAATAAATTTATATATATATATATTTTTGGAATTGCTTCAATATTTGCGTTCTTTTACTTAAGAGAAACATTTATTATTCCCTTAAAATCTCCACATCTATTCCTCACACACACTCACATCCATGATAATGTAAATCCAGTTCAGCAGCTGTCCGACGTCGGTGTAAACCCCAGGCAGGCCCTCACGGGCACAGCCGTCTCCCCAGCTCACCACACCCACCAACTGCCACCGGGAGGACTGGAACACCAGCGGACCCCCGCTGTCCCCCTACATACAGAGCAAGACAGACCCTAAAGGTATCTATGTTTTAGGATATAATCAGTGTCTGTTCGTTATGCCAGTTTTTAGATGACGCCCAACCATCAGCACATCTTCTGACCAATCAGAAGAGTGAACTCAATCCTGCTGGAGAGCACGAAAAAGAATATCTGACCTGACAGGAGTCTACTCCTCCTTTCAGAAAGCCGGCGCACAGCATTCTGGGAGTAACGGCGGAACCGTAGATGGACGCACTGGAACACGTGGACCAGGCAATAAGAGGAACCATAGCTTTCTGAAGCACATCCGACAGCTGGCCTGAGTGTAGGATGGACCAAAAGCAAGAACTTGGTCAGAGTTTGAGTTCACGATCACAGTTCCATCACATTATGAACTTGTTAATACGGACTCAGGCTTACACACGTCAATACACAACTGTACATCATGCATACACAACTTAAATATGAAATAAAAAAAATTGGAAATAAGCAATCTTTGTTTAACTTCGTACACTTACCGTTCTCGTGTAGGATGCCCCACCCAGTCACGACAAGGTTGTCCCCCACATTGATTGACAGCTGGTATGGGGGGAGGCAGACAGGATGGATTGTGGCTTTAAGGTAAAAAAATAAGTTGTTTTTAAACCTCAAGCAATAGCTAGGCTTAAAAGACTCATTTCAAAAGCAAAACTAGAGTTTCTTTTGGATGGAATAACAGCTGTGCTAATGTTTCTTTTTTGTTGCATTTCCATCCAAATTCTTCACATTTGGCTGGACACTCTAATGTAGAAGCCAGAAACTCAACCAACCAATCAGCCATTAACAATCTCCAGAGACACTACTACTAAGAGATAGATGAAGTGATGAAAGCTACACCTCCAGGAAGAACCTCAGAGGCCAGTCGGACCATGGCGATGTCGTAGTCATGTGACACTGGGTCGTAGGCTTGGTTCATCACAATGCTTTCGACTGGCACGGCCCTGGATGAGGTCAAATAGGTTTGGCCTAAAATCACACTCCACTGGCTCAGCTCTTTGTTTCTCCTGAGAAATGAACAAACCATAACAGGGAGTCACTCCCATGCAACTGATGGAGTATCTTTGGACATAACGATAATGTGAACATTCCAAGTGGAATTCGCAAGTGAAAATTTACATTTTCCACACCACAGTCATATCGGAACAATTTGAAATCTGACTTGAGGTTCAGCCTGGTTAGCACATACAGTACATCTGTGTACAGATGAGTGTGTGCAGATCATACACACACCCAACGAAGCAGTGAGCGGCGCTGATTATCCATCGGGTTGAGATCAGTGATCCTCCACACACGTGCTGCATGTCCCAGTGCAAACTGACCTGCCATGGCCATGACTCGATAGTCGTATCCGTACCACCGACGATCCGATCTTCACCAACCGCCTCGCCACAGTCTACACACACACACACACACACACACATCAGCCTAGTTCCAGATGAGTTGATGGTATAACTACATTTAAGTGCATAAATGTATTAGTTTTAAGTTTTCATTTTGGAACACACCCTTATGTGCAGTACCTGAGCAAGACAGTGAGATCACAAAGCCGGAGGTGCACTTATCTCTGAAAGAGGACACACTACGTTAATAGAAGATAAAATTATGGCATCGACATTGTGAATGTGCAACACGGACCATCGCTGTACCTCATGCTGAGTAAACTCTGGATGCTTGCGCTTGAGTCTTGGCTTTCATTATTCAAGGCACTGAACGCACTCTGTAGGTCAGCAGGTAGACTCCGGACGGGCACTTGAATACTCCGTGGGCTCCTATGAGCAAATGGGAGTCAGAAAGATCAAAACTTAAACAATTTGCAGGAATTAGACAAATACAGTATATGAAGGCAAGAAATTTAAAAAAAACAAATGTTGCAAAAACATACAATGGTACACGATACATGGATTTTATAGACAAACAAAATAGCTACTCGGTAAAGATCCAAATTCCTCAATAAGAATAATCAGCTGAATTTTAAATTATCCTGTGCCTTGAGTTAAAACATGAGGACTTTTGCCATATCTGAGCTGTCTTACAGTTTATTCCCACCAATCCTGACCTGACTATGGGCTAACCATCTATTGTTAACAATAAAAGATTAAATAACGTGAACATGTGTATTGTGTTGATTTGTATGACTTGGATCTTTTGTATGATGCATCTTTTGCATTCGCTCAAGTACATACTTCGTGTAACCCAGTTGTCGGCAGGCTAATCGGGAGTATTGGGTTCTCCAGTTGTCCGCACATACAGTGCTCCATGTTTTGCCGTTAAGGAAGACCTGCAGAACCAAACTCTTGCCGATCAACCTCACTAGACATACAGAAAAAGAGAGAAAGCCACATGTATAAATAGAGATGGGACTCACCAGGGATCAACTGATACAATATCATCATGATACCTAGATGCCGATTAGATTTGTATTGCGATTCTGTAAGTATCATGATTTTATAAATAACCGATTACAGTTCTTTTGTTACTTTATCACATGGGGCGCTGTACTGCCCCGTTTGAATAGTTTAGAGTGCACCACCTATAGGACTGTAGAGGAACTGCACCATTTTATCTCCGCAGATGGTAATCATCTATACCAGTTTATACAGGGTGGCGGGGAGGAGGGATAGAGCCTATCCCAGGAGATGAAGGGCATGAGGCGGGGTAGTCACATGCTCAATCACACACTACAGGAAATTTGGGAATGCCAGTTAACCTTATCTGTATGTCTTTGGATTTTGGGAGGAAACCGGAGAACCAGGAAGAAACTTACCAAGCATGGGGAAAACATGCAAAGATACACAGACACTGAGGTCGGAATCAAAACCAGACCTTGGATATGCAAGGTGACAGTACTAACCGCTAAACCACCATGCCGCCACCTCAAACACAAACATACATAAAGTTTAAAATGTATTTAAAAGAATCCATTTTAGACTTGGTGTGATGATATACTGTGTGAATTGCCACACAATAGGATCATGATACATGACTAAATCGCCCCCCACCCCCGCCGACCCCACCTTGTCATCTATATGTACAGAATAATATACACTGGATACACTCTGTAGGGCAGGTTTGAGACTGATGTGCTCATGTCGGGGCGTGATCATGTACCTGGATGTGTGGTGTTGGCCCACAGCCTGGACACGCAGTTGAGCTCGTCCTCGCCGGCATCACAGTCGAACTTCCCGTCACACGCGTTTACAGCAGGAATGAACGTCTGAGACTGATTGCAGTAGTAAAAATTTGAATTGACGTGTCTGATGACTGGGAGAACACAGGACGAACAGATGTCAGATGTTCACCTCTTCCTCAGAAATACACATGCAAAAGTAAATGTCGAATAACCAGAGGACATTTAGAAGTGTTTTATTCCTCCTACACCACTGGTATTTGTTTAACTTTGGTGTTCTTACTGTAGTATAGTCCCAGTGCCAGGATGACTGATGCAAGCAGAACACAGCAGAGGATGATCAGAGCAAACCTCAGCCTCGTCTTCCTCTCTATCTTCAACTTTGATAACCGTCTTGACTGATGAGGCATGGCCGCACTCTATATGTTTATCTGTGTGTGTGTGTTTATGTGTACAGCATCACCATGTCCAGTTAATTAAAATGCAGTGACATCTCTAATTCATTCTGTTTCCTCACACCATATGTGTGTATAGCAAATGCATCTAGATTGATTACACTTACCTTATTTATTTATTTATTGCCTGTGTGTGTGTATAATTATAAGTGTGTGTGTGTGTTGGTTAGAGCATGTGCCCTACAACATGTCCTCCTGAAAGACACCCTGGACCAATGAGAAGGCATGGATTGCCGATGACATCACTTGCACATAGGTGCTCCAAATAAGTGTTGATGAACTGAAGTTGGTCTAATGGTTAATTAGAGATGAGACTCGGTTTCAGGTTTTCAGAAGGGTTTAGTGAGAGACCTGTTCAGTTTAGATTTCTGATCGGGACCTATACTAGTATCCCGGTGCATTAATATATATATATATATATATATATATAATGTTTCTTTTTGTAGGAAGAAAATAGAGATTATTATTAATAAAAGGCAAATTGAATCTATATATCTGACATATATATATATGATAAATATTTACCAAAGTGTTAATAAAGATTTTGCCTCTCAGAGGTTTCTGAAGTGTACGGACAAAGTGACACGATGGCTTAGTGCCAAGCACTGTCGCCTTGGACCTCCAGGGTCCGGGTTCAATTCCCGCCTCAGGGTCTGTGTGCATGGAATTCGTATGTTCTCCTCATGCTTGGTGAATTTCCTCTGGGTACTCTGGTTTCCTCCCACAGTACAGATTAGGCTAATTGGCATTCCCAAATTGCTTGTAGTGTGTAAATAAGTGTGTATATACTGTATATGTGTGTGTGTGTGTGTGCCCCTAGGAAGGACAGGATAATGCAGTATAGATGAGTGAGTGAGTGAAGTGTTGGAAGAAAGCAGCATGGTGGAGTCAATGTTAGCATTGTAGCTTTGCACCTCCAGGGTTGAGGGTTTGATTCGGTTCAGGTCTGTGTGTGTGTGTAAAGTTTCTATGTTCTCCCCCTATGTGGTGATCCACATTCCAAAACCATGCAGATTAGGTATTCAATAAGGTATTCCTACTGTGTGGGTGTGTGCATATGTGCTCAGCGATGGAATGGCACCTTGTGCCGAAGTCTACTGGGATAGGATCCAGGCCCCCCGCAAGCTTGTACAGTACAAGTGCTATAGAGAATGAACGAACTGCTGGAATATTGTAAAAGGGGGGGTTAATCGCCTTGAGGTGTGCAGTTCCAGGAAAGTAATCAACAGCAGGGTTATTTGATCTGACTTGGCATCAAGTTACATTAAAAGTTCCACAAAACTGAACAAAAAAAAAAAAATCGAACCTTATTTTTTACCTTTTTCTTCGTCTGAACACTTGCTGCCACTGAAGACTCCTTCCTGTAATGTTAAATAAACATCCACTACTAGACTCACCTTACCTACTGTTTTGATTAGATTGTGACTAATAAAGTTTGGTTTCTTGATTATTACCCTTGGATTGCATGACATGCATGCTGCACAAGCCCATGTGAATGAGCTGTTACTATAGAAACGATAATGTGGTAGATTCAGTGCTTTGTCCAAAAACTGATCAAGGCCTAAGCCAGTTGTGAGTAAAAATAATTAGGCTGTGCAACTCTTTACCAAACCAGCAGATGGCAGCACATATGAAGCCTGAATTCTGAATTCTGAATTTTGAATTTTAAACATGTTGGGAAAAAAAATTACCACCAGAGCCGGTCTAATATCAGAGAAGGCCACTTGCACTAAAAAACCGTATCAAGTAAAAAAAAAAAAAAAAAAAATCAGTTAATCTTTTGCTAGAGGCAGAGCTGTTGCTCTCATTCACATGGTATGGTTAATCACAGTTAGTTTACTGTTTCCTTGACAACAGATTCTCCAGAAGTCTAATTACAAACGAATGAGAAAGTTATTATATTCATATTAAGTGTTGATGCTTTCCATATGCTGATGCTTATGTTACGTGGAAGAAATCTCCAGTGTCAGTCAAAGGTTTATGCTTTTTGTCAATGCAGGGCTGGTGAACTACTCTTCGAAGTGATAAAGAACTTGTGATTGTTGAAGTCATTAAGTAATCTAAATGCGTCAATTTGCATACATTTGACACAAGGCATTGCAGATGAATATGATAAACATCATAATTAAAGCATATCACTGTTTATAATGTTTTGTTTAGAAAAAAAATAAATATGAGAAGTGCCTTTTTCCCACTTGAACCCCTGCCCCTCAAGATGTCTGTGCCTGTCCCTGAGTGTGGACCCTCGCTAAAAACAGGTCAGCTCTGGGCGGAGCCTTGAGTGAGGGTACACCTAGTGGTGGTGTTTTTTTGCAGATTAAAGCAAACTTTGTGATGATGCGGTGCTTGTCCAACCAGTCCAACGAGACAGAGGGAGAAAAGCAGGATGATTCAGGAAGCACCAGCACTGTTGCAGTGAGGATGATGATGACGGACACTGTGAAGGACACGAGAGCGTAGAAAGCAGTAACAAGATAACAAGGGATTATTGAAGGCGAATTTTACACTTCCTGATGGAGAACACAGAAGGCAACATAGTGGTATGTCATTTATATATACTATATATACTATACAAGATGCATTGCTAAAGTGTTTATTATTACAAGAGGTGTTCAAGTTAAACCAGGACTTTTGATTGCGCAGTTCTGAGAGTAGATCGCCCTTTATTTCTCGTTATAATCCCCAGCTACCCTAATCAAGGTGTAAAGTTTTCTCAGTACACCAGAGCCATGATAGGCTGCCTGTCTGATTCACGTCTGAAACGCTGGCCTCCCAGGAACTCCTTTAATGGCCCAAAAATGTGGAAATGGCTTGGAGCGAGGTCAGGACTGTATGTGGAAATAAGTGAGTTTCCAGCTAAGTTCCTGTAACATGCAAGTTGTGTTGGTGAATGAGTGTATGTACATTTCCTACAGGCAGATGTGTCTCTTCTGCAAGCTGGTGACGAGTTATCTGTCGATTTTCAAGGGTCAGGCGTTCGACTCGCTAAATGTTCATGGGAACGACTGCAGCGGGCTCCAACCCACCTCAGCCAGGATCGAAATTCATGGACAAACAGCCTTCTTTAAAACGACGAGAAGTTTATTTTTATTATTCAAAGTTTTACTGCTGCTAAGAATCACTTTTATGATTTCCTCTACCAGAAATTTCATCACAAGTCCCAGTTTGATATGAACACCATAATAATAATATTAATAATAATAATAATTACTGTAATCTGAGTTTAAGCAACACAGTCACTAAGTGGTAAGCGAGGTTCTATCACACCTCCAGGGTTGGTGGTTCGAACATTTCACTGGTCTATGTACAAGGGTTTTATATATTCTTTCTTTCTTTCTTTCTTTCTTTCTTTCTTTCTTTATTTACTGATTAGTCTTTCTAGATTGTCTGTAGTGTGAGTGCGTGGTACCTCATCCAGGCTGTTCCCTCCCTTGTGCCCTGATTTCCCTGGAATAGCCAGGACTACACAGGTGGTGTAGCAAATAAACAACGGAATCATCAAATACGTCAAAATGTAAAATCTTTACAGAAAGACTCCTCTTTTTAGACTCCATTTTAAAGATACAAATAGAAATACAAGCTGCTGGAGTCTTTTAAAAACATGTAGATGTATGTGAGTTTGGAAGCTGTATTTGTGGTGCTGTAATTTAACACGACCCTCAGGTAGAGGCTGATATTATGATCAGTGTTTTGCTGGTACAGCTTTGTCTAAAAACAGAACATGGAAACAAAAGTTACTTACCATGAATACTGCTGAGGAGGTAAAAGTGAACAGGTAAAGTTTAATAAAGCAGCTGAAGATGACCGGGATCAGGAGGATGTTTTTCTTAAGATTTATGTATCTTTATAATGTGCTTTAGTTGAATACCTACACATTTACAATGCTGTGAAAACATATTTGCTAGTATTCGCTTGTTTTTTTTCTGTCATCTTAATACATTAGAATATTCCACAAAGATAATTCGAGTACATATACTGTGCATGTGATTTTGCATTTGCGTCAAAAATGTTCTATCTGACCAGAGCACCTGCTTCCACATTTTTCATGCTTTTCCACATGGATTGTTGCAAACTGCAAACTGGACTTCTTATGGCTTTCTTGCAACGATGGCTTTTTTTTTCTTGCCACTCTGCCATAAAAGTTTAAGGGGTATGAATACTTTTGCAAGACAATGTACAATATACAGTTTTTTAAATGATGATTTTATTTATTAAATCATAAAAGCTGAGTTAAATTTCTCTTGCCACACCCAGGCCTGATTATTGAATAAAGAAATCACCTAAATAGAACCTGTGCAACAGAGTCGAGCATGCTAAATGATCTATAAAAGCAACATGATCTAAAGAAATTCAAGAACAGATGAGGAACAAAGTAACTGACATGTATCAGTTTGGAACGGGTTACAAAGACATTTCTAAGGCTTCGGGACTCGAGCAAACAAAGTGAGAGCCATTGTCTACAAATAGTGAAAACTTGAAATGGTGGTGAACGTTTCTAGGAGTGGCTCAGAAAGGACCCAGAACAACATCTAAAGAACTGCAGGCTGCTGCCTTAGTTAAGGTCAGTGTTCATGATTCAACAATGGCATCCATGGGAGAGGTCAAAGGTGAAATCCACTGCTCACCAAAAAGAGCACAAAAGCTCATATCACGTTTGCCAAAAATTATCTTGATTATCTCCAGGACATCTGGCCAAATATTCTGTGGACTGATAAGACAAAAGTTTCACGTTTTGGAGTGTTTCATAAAAAGAAAACAAACATGGTGATGGTAGTATGATGATCTTCAGGACCTGGATGACTAATAGAATCATGAATTCTGCACTCTACAAGAAAATCCTGAAGGAGAATGCCATTTTTTAGGCCATCAGTTTATGACCTCAAGCTCAGCTGCCCTTTTATGCAGCAGGACAATGATCTGAAAGATACCAGCAAATCCAAGAAAGCCATTGTAGAAAGAAATACATTGTCAGTACCATTTGCAGTTCCCCTTGGCTTCCAAACTGCAAATGGGACTTTTTATGGCTTTCTTTCAACAATGTCTTTCTTCTTGCCACTCTTCCATGAAGGCCAGATTTGTGGAGTGAATAACTAATAGTTGTCCTGTGGACAGATTCTTGTCCACCTGAGCTGTGGATCTCTGCAGCTCCTCCAGAGTTATCATGGACCTCTTGGCTGCTTCTCTAATTAATTCTCTTCTCTCTCGACCTGTCAGTTTGGGTGGACGGCCACGTCTCGGTAGGTTTGCAGTTGCCTGTCCTCTTACCGTTTTCAGATGATGGATTGAACAGCTCTCCATGAGAAGTTCAAAGCTTGGAATATTTTTTTATAACCTAACCCTGCTTTAAACTTCTTTACAACTTTATCCCTGACCTGTCTGGTGGGTTCCACTGGATTTTACTTAGGGGTATCAGAGTAAAGAGGGCTGAATACAAATGTATGCCACACTTCAGAATTTCATGTGTAAAATATTTTAAAAATTTATCATTTTCCTTCCACCTCACAATTATTTGCCACTTTGTGTTGGTGTGACACATAAAATCCTAATAAAATACATTTACATTTATGGTTGTAACTTGACAAAATGTGGAAAAGTTTAATGACTACAGTGTCACCATAGCATATGAACTTTCTTAAGGAAAAATTATTTCCTTAAGAATTACAAATTTTGCAAGGAATATGCCAAGGAATAGGACATGTATGAGAGCGCTAAGACAGTGGTAAGATGTGCTGTAGGTGTGACAGAAGAGTTCAAGGTGGAGGTGGGT
>JAOVVB010000031.1:14260179-14273863 GCA_028570985.1 Heterobranchus longifilis | reverse complement strand
ATTAACAACCAGTAGAAAAGAACATTTGTGTCCAGATAGATAGACAGATATATAGATAGACAGATAGACAGAAAGACAGATAGATAGATAGATAGATAGATAGATAGATAGATAGATAGATACATACATACATACATACATACATACATACAGTATATACATACATACCATCCATAAAATTACCAAACAAATTATTATGCCCAGTATTGTGTAGAATCCCCTTGTGCCACCAGGGTCGGACCCGGACTCTTTCCATTTTTACCATGGACAGCATTCACTTTTTTCCTGCAACTTGTGCTACATTGGCTTTTATGTTGGATTGGACCAGACAGGTGAGCCTTTGTCCCTGCTGGCATGGATGAGCCTTGGGTGCCCATGATCCTGTCAACAGTTAACTGGTACATTATATAACTGATAATCAATGTTACGGTATTGATGTTATGGCTGACAGTTGCATACATATACACACACTTGTTATAATATATATAAAAAATTTTTTTTATACCTTTCTTTATGATTAATTCAATTATGAGAAACAAACAACTTTTTTTTTGGTCAAAGACGTGATCATCTAAAATTCTGTTAATCATTTGGCCTATTTTGTGCTAAAATAAAGATATGTCACTCTATACTGCACAATCCTGAGTCCTATATATGTTTATTTAAAAACAGCAAATGGCTAAAATGCTCTGAGCTTCAAGGGCTACTGACCAGACAAGAAGAGACTTGTGTCCAGATAGATAGATAGATAGATAGATAGATAGATAGATAGATAGATAGATAGATAGAGACAGACAAATGGACAGATGGACAGACAGAAAGATAGACAGACAGACAGATAGATAGATAGATAGATAGAGACAGACAGACAGACAGATAGACAAATAGATGGATAGACAGATAGACAGACAGACATGCAGACAGATAGAAAGAAAAACAGCCCGAAAGACAGATAGAAAAAAGACAGACAGATAGATAGATATATTTATATATATATATATAGATAGATAGATAGATAGATAGATAGATGGATGGATGGATGGATAGATAGATAGGTGGATGGATGGATGTGTGCTTTGCTGGAAAATTTCAAACAGGTTTTGAGACAAAATGGGAATTGGCGTAATGGTTTCCATCAGGCCTTATTTTCCTGCGTGATTAGATTACGAACAAGAAATTTCATTACGCTACCATTACAGATGATCAGACACACATGCATTAAAATAGTTCGAAAAGAATAGACGTCCTGACAGACAGACAGGTGGGGTTGAAACTTGATCCCAAGTGCCAATACGCAAACCCTTGAAACTTTACATTTCAACATTAGCACTTTATGCAGTGCACAGAAAGTGTGTGTGCGTGTGCGTTTTGCCGGGTTGTAGTGTTGTTCTGCGCCACAGGGCGAGTCTCTCTGTAAGAGTGCGTGTGAAAGCAGGCAGAGAGAGAGAGAGAGAGAGAGAGGAGGGGATCTGATCTGATCCGGGCGGAGGGGCCGCCATTACCGGGGAAGCAAGAAAAGCCCACTTTTCACCCACACACACATTACATACTGCATGCACACACACCATCTCTGCGCTGATCAACACATTTCGGTGTGGTTCGGGAATTTCGCGGGATTTATAGGAATGCCAGCGCCGCATAGGATGAACCCGGCGCGTGTTTATCATCACGGCTACAACAACAAAGGACATCATGATTGATCGGGAGAAACGTGGGAAACGTGGGACAGCCCGAGGACGCGAATGAACCGAGGAATTTTTTTTTAACACACCCTGGAGCAGAATATCGATAGCAATAATTCCTCATTCCTCAATCCGACATTGAGGTGCATGGATTTTTTATTTTTTTTGGAGAGCGAGAGGAAAAAAAAAAACCAAGATTTTAGGAGCAGCACTACTGCTTGATTTTTTTTTTCTTTTAAAACATTGGAGCTGTCTTGTTCAACATTGATATCCAGTTTAAACCTTTTCAAATATTTAATCTTTAATATAACACAGATTATTAATTATTTCAATAAAATCCTGACGCTGCCCGTGCCGGCCTGGACTCGGACCTGGATCGGATATATAACAAAAAAAAAAAAATGATGGTATTTATCCCGTCGGAATGCTTTAATATTGATTGATTATTGATTACTAACACGCCCGGTTTAATCATAAACCTCAATTCACGACAATAAGTCAGTCAGACAGCTCTTTATCCGGCTGTCGAATGTGTTGTCATGGAGCTTTAGCTGGATACTAAAACACTGAGTCTGAGTCTGCTGAAGGTGTGTCACTCGGGCTCAGGGGCTTTTCTGCTCAATCCCTTTAAAAAAAAAAAAAAAAAAAAAAAATCTTTATCCAGATGTTTTCTTTCCTCACACAGTCATTGTGTCTAAACCTAATCCATTGAAATAGTCAGTTTTGAGAAACATATCGACTGAATATTAGCAAAAAAAGATCAGGCAGACAGCGTGTGAGCTAGCATGCTAGCTAAAGTGATTGTTCACATCACATGCATTAGCCTATGACAAAACGGGAACAGGGAGCTAGGCTCTCTCACACACACACACACAGACTGTTATAGATCGGGAGGAAATAAAATACACTTGGGTTGGTATTTATCATCTTAGCTTGGCTTAATGTTACTTGTTTAGCTGTTCATTATTTATTCAGCTTTGTTTGTTTATTTATTTAATTTTACATGTATGAGAGCAGGGGTTCTCTTAGACGTTTCTCACAGCCTGAGACATCTTCATCCACCGACTACAAATCTCCCTCATAAATATATTAGATTTTTTTTCTTTTTTAAATAATACGTACATTAATATTTCATTTATTTATTACAATTGGTGGTTTTATTTCTGAAATGCCTTCAGACCAGTTTTAGTCTGGAGATGCCAGCTTCTGGCGTTAATGTCAAATTTAAAGTCAGAAACTTTACTGTTGATGATTGTTGGTGATTAGTAGCTCTTTATATTATTTATATTTGGAACTAAAAGTAACTCTGGTTTTCAGATTGTACATCAGTAAAAGAACAACTCCTCTGAAACATTTAATAAATTCTTTTATAAACGCGTCCAAAAAGATTTTAACATAATAAGTACACTAATATTTAGTTTATTTATTACAGCCATGTTGTTTTTTTCTTCATGCAGTGTCTTCAGACAAGTTCTAGTCTGAGATGCTAGTTCATGGCTTTGATGTAAAACTCAAAGTCAGAAACATTACTGTTCATTCTGTTGGTTAGAGTCGTAATATTTACTGTCAAGCCACTCCCACCTCCTTATCACCGTTATTTCTGTACTCTACAATCTATAATATGGACAAGAAACATATAGTTGAAATCAGTCTGATGTAAAGCATCAGAGAAAACAGACTATGGCAGATATTATTGAATAAATTTATTTATAAATGTAGCAAAAAAAAAAAAAGAAGACATATGGAGACTAATATTTTTTTTATTTCATCCATAGGGGATTTTACTTCTAAAATATCTAGTCTGAGATGCTAGTTTAGAAGTCAGAAACATTACTGTGGATCCTGTCAGAGTCATATTTGATTAGTAGAACTTATTTATCTTTGGAAGTAAAAGTAATTCTGACATGTTTCTGTCTTTTAGATTGGACATCAGTAAAAGAAAAGCTCCTCTGTCAAGCCACTCCGACCTTCTTATGATTGAATAAATTTATTTCAATTTGGCACATTTATAAATGCGGCAACAATATTTTAATATGTAACTCGTACGCTAATATTTAGCTGTAAATGTCGTCAGACAAGTTATAGTCTAATATTCTAGTTTATTTTATGGCTTTGATGTAAAAGTCAGAAACATTACTATTGATCATGTTGATTAGAGTCATAAAATTTATTGTCAAGCCACACTTTATCACCGGTATTTCTATTTCTAAAACACACGGCAATAGATTTGATTGAATAAATTTATTTATAAATGCGTCATATAACAGAATACGCAGGCCAATATTTTATCTGTTACAGCTGTGCCGGTTTCTATTTCTAAAATTTCTTAAGACAAAACACATTAGGTCCATGTGGACGTTATACAGTATACATTACACAGTCTATGTCTGGTTACTTATGTGTTACTGAGATGCATTCAAATAAATTCTAAATCATAGAAATCTAAATCGGATAAATTTAATAATGGTAGGTTGTGATTTACACTGGACATGCGTCATGGACTGTTTCAGACAGTTAAGTGTTGACTGAGATGGATAAAATTGTACAATATTTTTGCAATATGATCGTTGGTGCCAACACAACTGCATTGTCAACGTAAATCTTTTTTTAAATATCTGCAAAAAATAAGTATATTTGGTATCTAAAAGAAGAACTGAAACATGCCTCTACTTTGACAGGAAATGAAACTTTCGGGACAGACATACTGAAATTCGTCATTGTTATTGTGAGCAGTAGTGAAGTGGTCAGTTGTTCAAAAAAAATGAATACCTGTGAAATCTCAATAAAACAGTATAGGTTTAATTAGAATATTTTATATCATAATTATATATAGCATTACTCAGCCATAATATATAAGACAGCCTTTTAATGCACCTTTAAAAATATTGTATTGTTTATATTCATACTGTATATTCATTTGCCATTGATCGTATGGCATCCTGACAAAGGAAAACCTTCAGATTATTTACCTAATTTAATGGGGTTTGCTAGCAGGATTTAAAGAGATCCTACAGGAATATGTTGATCTTTCATGCTGATCATTAAGACCTAATGGAATGAATATAATATTCTCATAAATAAACTGCAATAAGCCAAAAATCCTGAGGGGGAAAAAAAAACCCACATTAAAACATTCATGTATAGTTCATGGATGTCTAACTTGAATTGACAAATATTTCACTAACATATAATGTTTCATTTAATTATGCTTTGAATGAATTCTGCATTTGAAAATACATAAAGTATAAATTATAGATGGGGGAAATATTGTTTAAACTACGTATTGTGATTCTTTTGACTGTCCCTTCAAAATTAGATTTTTTAAAATACATATTTAATTTATATATGTTTGCATTTGAGGTGGGAAAGTGTTGCAGTTCCTCTATTATCCTACACTTTGGTGTGCTCTAAACTGTTCACACAGCATATCATTCTGTGTGGTAGAGCCCCATTGTTTGATATAGTCATTTAGGATTGTAACAAAAAAGAAAAAAAAAAAACGGAAAAAGAATAGAATCAAATATCGAAGCAGGATATTTAAAAAATAATGATACTTACCGAAACGCAAATTAGTACAAATCGAAATCGACACCTAGGTGATAATATTGTTCTGGTAATTTCTATCCCTAGTATGAATATTTTAATTCCAAGAAACCATTATCCATATATTACATATTTTCCAACTGGTAAGCTTTTCAAGTTATTTCGTACTACCCTTTTTAGAAGCAGCAAATTTTATGACCCTTATACTGATTTAAAAAACAATCCTTGTGGTGTCATTAATTACCTTAAAAAAAGGAAATAATTGTATGAAAAAAAAAAAAAAAAAACCTCCACCAAACTATGCAGTACTGGACGACCTCAAGGGCCATGTGAGATTCTAGACTCACATTTTCCATTGCTGCCATTGCATTTTTTTTTAAGCTGACTTTGCATTACATATTTTACAGTTGATGTTGCATTAAATACTAAGTTTAATCCTGTCCTTAGAATCGCTGAGCATCGATGTATTAAAAGTAACACATTTATACACATAAAGAAAGCGCATTGTAGACCAATGTTTGCTTTAATTTGTCTGTTTTTTTTTATGGCTTTGATGTAAAACTAAATCAGAAACATTATCGATCCTGTTGGTTAAAGTGATTCTTGATTAGTAGCTCTTTTTTTATATATATTTTTTGTTTGTAACATAAAGTAATTGACATTTTCTGTCTTTCAGGTTGTACATCACTAAAAGAACAACTCTTCTGAAACATTTAATATTTTCTATCAAGCCACTCCTGCCTCCTTCTCATCTTTATTTCTGTACCGTACAATCTATAATATGGGCAAGAAACATGCAGTTGAAATAAGTCTAATTTAAAGTTGAAGAGAAAACACACTGCTGCAGATATGATTGAATGAATCTATTTATAAACACGTCCAAAAAGTGAAGCTTGTCTTATCCCTTTACAGCATGGCAAGATGAGTGCCTGCAAATGATGATGGCTAAAAAGCAAGATTCACGGGTGCCTACCTACAACCTAGTTGTAGTTGGACTTTCAGGCACTGAGAAAGAGAAAGGCCCCTGCGGCGTCGGCAAGTCTTGCCTTTGTAATCGCTTTGTCCGCCCTAGTGCAGATGACTTTCACCTTGATCACACGTCTGTGTTGAGCACCAGCGATTTTGGTGGCCGAGTTGTCAACAATGACCATTTCCTGTTCTGGGGAGAGGTGGAGCGTGTCATGGAGGATGGCTCCGAGTGTAGGATGCATGTGGTGGAGCAGACCGAGTTTATCGATGACCAGACCTTCCAACCACATCGTAGCACAGCTTTACAGCCTTACATCAAAAGAGCTGCCTCCACAAAACTGGCCTCTGCCGAAAAGCTTATGTACTTTTGTACAGACCAGTTGGGCCTGGAGCAGGACTTTGAGCAAAAGCAAATGCCAGAGGGAAAGCTGCAGGTAGATGGATTTCTACTTTGCGTCGACGTAAGTCGAGGGATGAACCGTAGCTTTGATGATCAAATGAAGTTTGTTACCAACCTGTATAATCATCTAGGTAAAACTAAAAAGCCTGTCGTGCTGGTTCTTACTAAGTGTGATGAAGGTGTTGAGCGATACATCAAGGACTCTCATACGTTTGCCATCAACAAAAAGAACTTGCAAGTTGTCGAAACATCAGCTCGATCTAATGTCAATGTAGACCTAGCTTTCCTTACTCTGATTCAACTCATTGATAAGGGAAGGGGCAAGCATAAGATAATACCTTATTTTGAGGCTTTAAAACATCAGAGCCAAATTATTGCCACTGCAAAGGACCGCTATGAATGGTTAGTCAACCACATAGTTAAGAATCACAACGAGACCTGGCCTGCGATCAGCCGTCGTATGCAACCATCACCGGAATACAAGGAGTATGTCTTTTTAGAAGGTACAGCTAAAGCTAAAAAGCTTTTTCAGCAGCATGTTCATCGGCTTAAACAGGAGCACATCGAGAGACGTCGTAAAGCATATTTAAGTGCGCTCCCACTGGCCTTGGGTTCCTTAGTGTCTGAACTGGCTGAAATTGAGCATTTAAGCTGGTCTGGGGTGCAGAAGGTACTGGAGTCCAAAAAGGACTTTGACCACTGGTTTGTGGTGCTGGAGGATGCACCTTGGGAGGACACACCACATCTTGACAATATGGAGGATGAACGCATTCCCTTTGATGTGCTGGATACGACTGCTGCGGAAATCATATTTGATGCGCATCTTGAACATCTGCGGAATGAGTGCAAGCGTGCTGAGATGCGGCATGAATTTAAGATGAAGCTGGCATCCTCACCTTTTGTCACCCCTGGCAAGCCTTGGGAAGAGGCACGGAGCTTCATAATGAATGAAGACTTCTATCAGTGGTTAGAGGAGCCAGAATACTTGGATATCTATAACAGGCACCAAAAGGTGATTATAGATAGGTCAAAGGAGGATTTCCAGGAACTTCTGCTAGAGTATTCTGAGCTTTTTTATGAACTTGAAGTGGATGCTAAACCAAGTAAAGAAAAGATGGGAGCGATTCAGGAAGCACTGGGAGAAGAGCAACGATTCAAGGCGTTGCAGAAGCTGCAGGCAGAAAGAGATGCCTTAGTATTAAAGCACATCCATTTTGTTTATCACCCAACCAAGGATACTTGCCCGAGCTGCCCATACTGTATTGACAGCAAGATTGAGCAAATATTAGCGTTGTGCTTCCCTATGCGCTATCCTTCCTTTGGAAAATCTAATATTCATGAAACCAAAGCAGAAAGGATAAATTTGGTGATTCTGGGCAAAGACGGTTTAGCAAGAGAGTTGGCAAATGAGATTCGGGCCATGTGTGCCAATGATGACTACTATGTACTTGAAGGCAGAATCTATGAGCTAATCCTCAGGCCTATTGAGGGTAATGTTAGGCTTCCTGTTAACTCCTTCCATACTGCCACGTTCACACCTCATGGATGCCTGTGTTTGTACAATTCAAAGGAGTCTTTGTCTTATGTTCTAGAAAGTATTGAGAAGTTGCGCGACTCCACACTTGGCAGAAGGGATAACCACATAGCCCAACTTCCTTTGTCCCTCTTGTTAGTCACTAAGAGAGGTGTAGGAGCTTTGAGTGACCTTGGTGGAGAGACAGCCCAAATCTTAATCTCACAGGGTCAGCAGGTAGCCATGAAACTGCAATGTGAATTTTTAGAACCGGCATCCCCTGGCTCAGGCTATGGCCGGAATGTGAATGAAAAACAGATAAACCAAGTGTTAAAAGGCTTGTTAGAGACAAGAAGAAATGCTGTGTTTCGTAGTGGTTCTCCATCTTCACCTCCTTTGCCTCCGAGTATCAGAGACCTGCAGCAGGACCAGAGTCCAGAGGCAGACTTGCGTATTGTCATGTGTCTAATGTGTGGAGATTCCTATGACGTAGACCAACTTCTATCCCCCTTCTTACTGCCTCAGCATTGCAGGCCAACCAGTTCCAGTGGTAATTCAGTGTTGCTTGACCAGACAGTCGGTGACAACAGGCTAACAATAGAGCTGTCCCTGCTATCATATCATGCTTCTTTTACCATGCGCAAGAGTCGGCTCGTACACGGTTACATAGGCGTTTACTCTGCCCGCCGCAAAGCCTCATTGGAAACCTTGTGTGCCTTACTCTGTGAGGTTCCAGACATTGTTCCAGTCCAGCTGTTAGCTGTAGGAGAAACTGAGACAGAGCTTACAGACTCTGAGTCTGCACGAGAGCTGTTGGTCCAGGGTGAAGAACTAGCCCATGAAATCGAGGGTCGTTTTGCTAGTGTGGTCTGTGGACCAGGTGGAGTTGTGGGAGGACTGCACAGAATTGATCTTCTGCACTCCTTCTTCATGGAGGTAGCAGAGAAGAAGACTCTTGTTGAGGCAACTCACGTATACGATAATGCTGCAGAGGCCAGTAGCACAAATGAGAATGTGTATTCACCCCATTGTGGTTCCCCTAGTCCTGTAACTATGCTGTTAGATTATGAGGAGGACATGGAAGCTTCACCGCCTTACTTCGATGGCACCCTCACCTCTCATAGCAGCTTCAAGCTTCCTGACTTGGATGCAGGCGACACATTCTCTGTCATCTCTGACCTTAGTACTTTTGAGAACAAGCTGAACAACAAAGTTCCTTTACATATGAGGCCCAAACCCAGTGTCACGTTTGACATCAGAAAGCACAACTTCAACCCCTACATGGACACTAGTCATCGGCGATCTCTTACCTCCAATGTCACCTGGCCTCCCTGTGGGGACGGGTTGTATGATCCGTCTGACTACGCTGAGCCAATGGATGCTGTTTCCAAGCCTCGACCGAGCCATGAGGAGAACATTTACTCAGTGCCACATGACAGTACACAGGGTAAGATCATCACCATACGGAACTCCAACAGAATGCACTCTAATGGAGGTGTGAATGGCTCAGATAGTGAAGGGGATGGCAGTTCTTTGGAGAGACGCAGGAAGTTCTCTTCTGCAGGAGTAAAACCACGATTGTACCGTGATCGATCAAAGCGCCTAGGCAAGTTCAGCAGCTTCCGCACCAGTTTCTCCATTGGCAGTGATGACGAGTTTGGTGGTCCTCCGAAAACAAAGGAGGATGACGTGACTGTTTTGAAAGGAGAATCGCTGATTGAGGAAGGGGATGATAAGAAAAGGAACATTCTGAGGAGTCTTCGTCGACCAGGCAAGGTAAGTACACCAGTATGCACTGCTTTTCTGTACGTTTTTCTGTACTTCTGTCCAAACATGGGGTCTAGAGTCATAATTTACTTAACCTAAATGTCTCTATCTGTTTAAAATTTGCAGAAAACTAGACTAAAGCCTCGACACTCAATCTCCAAGCCCCTGGAGAGTACTTACTTTGGGGTGCCACTGGGTAATGTTGTGTCACCTGACAGACCCATACCAGTATTCATCGACAAATGTATCCGCTTCATTGAGGCCACAGGTAAAACTGCTTACACTGTTAAACCAAAAGTTTGAGGACACCTGAGCATCACACTTGTATATGGTTCTTCCCCAAACTGTTCCCACAATGTTGGAAGCACACAATTGTCTAAAATGTCATAGTATGCTGTAGCAAAGTTCATGAAGACATGCATTTTGCTAAGGTCGGAATGCAAGAACTTGAGTGGTTTATAAGACATCCTCACCCAATGTTGGTGCGTGACAAACTATTGTTCTTGTGGGTGAATGACACAACATGGGATGTTCAAAAAGCGCATACGAGTATTATGGTCAAGTGTCCACAAACTATTGGCAACATTGCCTGTCTTTGTATTGTCTCTGAATCAAACAAGTTGAGTCATTTACCAGGCAAAACTACATGACATAAGGCAATAAGACAGAAATGAAGAAGATTTGAACCACCGATGTGGATGCGTCCGATTTTGTCACATGTTTCTCAGACATGGTGTGATTGCGCAAAAAAAAACCAAAAATACATACCATTGCTACACTAGCATCAAACGCTATCATTTGTCAGGAAAGCTGATGAGCAAATTTCAGGATGGTGCAACGCTTACTTCCTTTTATCGTTTTCTGTCTTCCACTGGACACATACTTATTCTCAGCTATTAAAGGGGCAAACAATCAAATATCTTAGCATTTTTGCAAATGATAGTTGCTGATGTAAACATGTATACATAAGATGTCATGAAAAAAAAAAATTATGCATGATCTCTGTCTGCCTCAGGGTTGACTACGGAGGGTCTATACAGAGTGAGTGGCAACAAATCAGAGATGGAGAGCATGCAGCGGCAGTTTGAGCAGGGTAAGATTATACCCAGGTTATCCCTTTCAAGTCATCTAATGACTTGACATAATGAAGGTTTAGTATTTTGTTGTTTGTGAGGTGGTGCTCATGTGCAAGTCAGTTACCACTTTATTATTTATCATTCTTGTGCATGCTTGCATTTCACATGTAGTGCGTCTAGTTCAAATTTCTAATTTTGAGTAAGGAAACAACCTGTGTTTTTTCTTTCCTTGCTCACGTTATTGTACTTTTATGCAAGCATTCATTCTTTTTCACTTTTGCTTTCCCCCTATAGACCATGGTCTTGACCTGGTAGAGAAGGACTTCCCTGTGAACACAGTAGCTGGAGCTTTAAAGAGCTTTTTCTCTGAGCTGCCCGATCCATTGGTCCCATACAGTCTGCAAGTGGAGCTGGTTGAAGCATTCAGTAAGATTTCCTAACCATAGTCATTTCTTTTTGTTAATTTTATTGCTAGCTTTCAGGAACAAGATAAAGACATTGAGCCCAGAACCACATCAGCTTTAGAAAAAGCAGGGAAATGAACAGATTTTAAGTACAATGGTGTCTAGCGCCACTCTGACTATTACAGCGAAGTCATCGTTGTTCATGCACATATTCCAGTCCGCTCTCCTTGGCTGCCATCTGCTGTTACTGTTGATTCAGTGAGCAAGGGAAATTTATTTTAAAATGGATATGAACATGAAGTCACGTGGCTTTTAATATAATTATTGCCTAGCTAACTAACTTAACGAGTTGATTCTTCATCATTTAGAGAGCATAACTGATCTGCTTCCATGCCAGGCAAGGGTCAGCTTAGCAAATGTTCACCAGGTTAAGAGTAAAATGCTTCCACACTTTACAGGGATTAGTTGCCATTGCATTACTATAGTAAGCTTCCGTTAAGGGGCGCCACAGCAGACCAACTGATCTGCACAACAACTTGGCACAGGTTTTACGCACTGGTTTTTCCTGGCGCAACCCTCCCATTTTATCCGGGCTTGGGACCGGCACTGCATCCAGTGGCTTGGGTTTGGGCACTGGCTGGAAATCGAACCCAGGCCTTCCGCATGGTAGGCGAAACACGTACCACAGGTGGTGATTACAACAATTGATGTAGGTACAACCAAAGCTGTGTACTGTGTATCACAAAGATGTCTCCTGAATGTTCCCTTACAAAAGGTGTGAAAATCCCAAACCTGAATAATCAGTAATCAGGAGATGAGAAGATTAGAAGTCTTTCATCGTATTCTTGTAGTTAAATATCCTTCACTGATTGTGCACTTTGTGTTTTCTTGTCTTTGTCAGAGATAAATGACCGAGAGCAGCGACTACAGACCATGAAGGATGTGCTGAGGAGATTTCCGCGTGAGAACTACGAAGTTTTCAAACACGTCATGAGCCACCTGAACAAGTCAGTTTCTTTGAGTTCTCACGTCATAATTTTGCATCTTTTCACTCTTAGCCTAAGGGAAGATTTACACAAGCATATATGACTACATTATCATACAGGAGAATTTTTTTTGCATATTTTGCTTTTGAGAACTGTAGGGGTTTAGATTGGCTTGATTAACATCGCATCATTGTACATAAACATTCATAATTGTTCAGAACGACACTGATGGAAACTAATATAATACAGGTTCGAGACAGTTTTGTGATAGTTCTGCAAGTCTCAAGGCTGCATAACAGATTTGAAAAAACGTATCTTAAAGGAAACCTATGAGTGGTGTTCAAGTCAAACCAGGGCTTTTGATGAAATTTCTGGTGAATGAACGTGTAAGAGCGATTAACATTTACAGAAGACTTCAAGCACAGTATGGTGATGAGACTCTTAGCTGCAGAGAAAACTTTCTACCTTGATGGTGTCCAAGCACTAGTGAAACACTGGAATAAGTGCATTTGTGTATTAGGGGATTTTATAGAAAAATAAAGGGAGGTTTTTCTGTTATTCTGCACAATCAAAAGTCCAGCTTTGACTTGAACACTCCTCGTTAAACTACTGGAAGTTTGAATTACTTGTTTCTTTGGCGGTATGAATTTGTTTGCCCATGATAAATGTATTTCTTCCAGGGTTAGCCAGTGGAACAGAGTCAATCTGATGACCAGCGAGAACTTGTCCATCTGCTTCTGGCCCACGCTCATGCGTCCCGACTTCACCACCATGGACGCTCTCACGGCCACACGCACCTACCAGACCATCATCGAGACCTTCATCCACCAGTGCGCCTTTTTCTTTTACAACCAAGCGCCCGTCGAATCTCCCACAGGCCTCTACGGCACCCTGGTGCCCTCCGTGCTGCCCCCTTCGCCCAGCGCCGCCCCCTCATGCACCCCTCCGCCTCCGCACTTCAGCCCGGCGCTGCACTCGCCTCCCAGCTCTCCTCCTCAGAGCCCTCTCACCATCCCCTCAGAGACGCACACACTGTGAGACAGGGAAACGCACCACGCTAGATACGATCGCTCATATCAGCTCACGCGTACAGTACATATGCTGCACAGTCTTTACACAAACACTTAGTATGTAAACACCATCACACACACACACGCGATGATGTGTGCATATTTAACTTTGCATGTAGCGACTGGATTCTACGCCGTCTGGGAGTTTGTGAATGATTTCTGGTTTTTTTTTTTTTTTTTTTTTTGAAAAAACTGTAGCGTGCAGATGACGCGCACACACACTCACACACCCGTCCTGTCTCAGTGTGGACCATCACTGTAAAAAAAAAAAAAA
>JAOVVB010000031.1:14212030-14231179 GCA_028570985.1 Heterobranchus longifilis | reverse complement strand
AATTTATTTGCAAATTATGGTGGAAAATAAGTATTTGGTCAATAACAAAATTTCATCTCAATACTTTGTTATATACCTTTGTTGGCAATGACAGAGGTTAAACGATTTCTGTAAGTCTTCACAAGGTTTTCACACACTGGTATTTTGGCCCATTCCTCCATGCAGATCTCCTCTAGTGCAGTGATGTTTTGGGGCTGTCGCTGGGCAACACGGACAGATTTTCTATGGGGTTGAGATCTGGAGACTGGCTAGGCCACTCCAGGACCTTGAAATGCTTCTTACACATGCTTTCTTGTCATGCTAAAAGACCCAGCCACGTTTCATCTTCAATGCCCTTGCTGATGGTAGGAGGTTTGCGCTCAAAATCTCATGATACATGGACCCATTCATTCTTTCCCTTTACACAGATCAGTCATCCTGGGTCCCTTTGCAGAAAAACAGCCCCAAAGCATGATGTTTCCATGCAACTGCAGCATTTAAGTCCCAGGCGGTGAAGTGTGTTACTGATGGTAGCCTTAGTTATTTTGTTCCCAGCTCTCTGCAGATCATTCACTAGGTCCCCCCGTGTGGTTCTGGGATTTTTGCTCACAGTTCTTGTGATCATTTTGACCCAACGGGGTGAGATCTTGCTTGTTTGTAGGTGACCAAATACTTATTTTACCGAGGAATTTACCAAATAATTTATTCAAAATCCTACAATGTGATTTTTTGCATTTTTTTATTTTTATTTTGTCTCTCATAGTTGAGGTATACCTATGAGAAAATGAGAGGAGGAGGGGTGTGTGTGAAGGCGAGAGGAGAAGGGTGTGTGTGCAGGGGCACGACAGAGAGAAAATGGATCTTTAACCTCTTTCTTTTGCTTTACACGTGCGCACACACGTGGTCACAGTGTTATAGTAAACAGTACACATGCGCATGGATGTTGATTATACCAGTGAGAGATGCGCACCGATGTGCACTAAAACTTTATTAAAAATTTATTAAAAATCTTTGCTCGTCTTGTGGAACGCTTGCAAACCGGGTTACTCGCAATCCAAAGTTCCACCATATATGTAAATAAATACATATTTAAAAGCATAGCTATTGACATTAAGTAGATCATGTGTTTAATGTCTTTTTGTTGTTGTTGTTGTTTTTTTACACATTTAAAATAATTTCTCATATTGAAGAGTGTTAGTGAATATATTTATTTTAAATGTGCTGTATATTACTACAGATAAACCTCTGGACTCAAACTTTAAACGATACCACCACTTCAGGTTTCAGGTTGTGCTCTAGTGATGTACACGTTCTGGGATTGTCCAGGTGTGTAAAGACTTCAAGAGAACAGATGTGATTTCCACTCTTGCTGAGACAAGGGTTTCTGAGGATCCAGCTGTTTTCTTGCATAGTTATGACATAATCTTTAAAATACCTGAAAAAAGTCCTGAGTGGCCGGCATGACGCCAGCAAAGAATATACACTTGATGAAGTTCTTCTTAATATCTGATGTGTAAAAAAATTCACCAGACAGAAATAATCAGATGTTTGTTTAAATAAATAAAGGAATGAATAAATAATTATAATAGAATGGTTCAGGGATCAAATCCAGTTTCTTTCATGCTATTCTAGTGCAAAACAGTAGTGGACAGAAGCAAATGGAAAAAAAACAAAATTAAATGAATGAACAGAAATGATATGTTTAAGGAAAATGTGAAGGAAAAATGAAAGCGCATGGGTTCAGTTACAGTATAAGAGTTCCCTTTTTACACTTTCCCTATGACATAAGGGCTTCCACAACTGTCGCGTGACCTCTAACTTAGAGTAAAACACCCACACACACTCACACACACATACACACACACACACACACATTGCAATGCAACCAATAATGATTTTTTTTTATTTTGACCCAACTAAGTAGCAAAAGCTATACAAATAATAATAATAATAATAATAATAATAATAGCTGCTTAGTGGGTACAACTGTAGGACACTGCCATCTCGGGGTCTCTGAGCTTGGAGTTTGCATGTTCTCCCCATGCTTGCTGGGTTTCCTCTGGGTGCAATGACGTCCTCACAGTCCAGTGACGAGATTAGGCCACTTGGCGTTCTCAAATTTCCTGTAGTGTGTGAATGAGCGTGTGGGTATGTGTATGTGTGTGCCCTGTGCTGAATTGGCACCCCATCCAGGGTGTACCCTGTCTCATGCCTTAGGTCTCCTGGGATAGGCTCCAGGCCCCCAGTGACCCTGTACACAGGAAAAAATGGTATAGACGGTGGTGTATTAATGGTAATGACGATGACAGTCATGTGGTAGTCACATGTGTAACATTAATGATCTTGTTCCCATATCACCGGTCAGGATATATTAGGCAGCAAGTGAACCATCAGGTCTCGAAGGTGATGTTCTGGAAGCAAATGTAAGGAGCTTAAGTGATTTTGGCAAAGGCCAAATTGTGATGGCTAGACCACTGGGTCAAGAGGCAAGTGGCCTTGGTTTGATGGATCACGTTTTATTTTACATCATGTGCTAGGAAACTTTGGGTCCTTCCATTCATGTGGATTTGACATGCACTTTGAAATGTACAAGTACCTAAACATTGTTGCTGACTAAGTTACACCTCTTCATGGAAATGTTGTTCCCTGAAGCCATTGGGCTCTATCAGCTGAATAATGCACCCTGATATACTACACACATACAATATATTGCCAAAAGTATTCGCTCTTCTGCCTTCACATGTATATGAACTTCAGTAACATCCAGTTCTTAATCCATAGGGTTTAATATTATGTTTGCAGCTATATGAGCTTCGCCTCTTCTGTGAAGGGTTTTCACAAGGTTTAGGAGTGTGTTTATGGGAATTTTTGACTATTCTTCCAGAAGCGTGTTTGTGAGGTCAGACCCTGATGTTTGATTAGAAGGCCTGGCTCGCAGTCTCCACTCTAATTTATCGCAAAGGCGTTCTATCGGATTGAGGTCTTGCTTTGTGTACTGGTGCACAGTGAAGGCAGGAGAGTGAATATTTTTGGCAGTAAAGTGTATTTTATGGTATGAACATGACAAAGAGTTTGAGATGTTGACTCAGCCTTTAAATTCTCCAGATCTCAATCCGGTTGAGCGTCTGTGGGACGTGCTGGAAAAACAGATCTAATCCATGGAGGCTCCACCTCGCAACTTGACAGGACTTTTAGGATCTGCTGTCGACATTGTGGTCCCAGATACCACATCCACACCTTGAGAGGTCTAGTGGAGTCCATGCCTTGATGGGTCAGGGCTGTTTTAGTGGCACAAGGGGGAGCTACACAATATTAGGTCAGGAGGAACAAATAAAATATATATGAATGGTTAAATAAAAAAAGTCATACAATATTATTAGTAGTAGTAGGAGTACTAGTAGTATAGTTTGTTGTTGTTGTTGTGATTTTTTTTTTTTGTAGGTTTGGATGTATGTTTCATTCTGTGAACCCGGGTTTTAACAAATTTTTTAATGACATAATAAAAGGGGAACCCCATATTGCACAGCTTCCATTGTCCGCTTACAAAGTGAAACACATACGTATATAAGCAGCACTCTTCTCCTCTCACACACACACAGTCATCAGACACGGACTACACAGGAAACAATCCTTTATCGATAGCTCTCAGAGGTGAGTGTGTGTATGTGTGTGTGTGTGTGTATGTGTGTGAGTGTGAAACAGAGAGAGAGATGCTGAGTTTCACCAGCTGTGGGCACTCTGTTACAATCAAGTTAATAGGATTTATTATTCCTTCTCTCAGTATGATTTTTAAGAAGCTTGTAAGAAACAGACAGATGTTTGACAGAAAGGCTCCAGCAGGTTAATATTAGGTTCGGGCAAACATCAAATATTACATTATCATTATTAGTAGTAGTAGTAGTAGTATGAAAAAACTGTATTTACTCGCAGAGTTTTTAATGTGTGAAATAACTATCATTCTTCATTTAATTTTATGTAGATATTCCTACTAATTATACAATAATAATAATAATATTTTAATGTTGTAAATTATTTATGCATTGTGTGTGTGTGTGTGAATATATGTGCATGCACAATGCTGTGGACCTGATAAACTACCCACAGAATATGTCCTAACGTATTTCTCTTGTGTGTATGTATGTGTGTGTGTATTTGTGTGTGTGTGTTAGATGGCATGGTATAGAACAGCTCTGTGGCTCATGCTCTTATCAGCAGCGTACGACAGATGCTGCTCTTCTCCTAGTCGTTTCTCTCGCTCCCTCAGCCTGACCCGCACCGTTCGCTCGCGTGTCCAGCAGCTGCTTCTCAGATACGTGAGTGACCAGAACTAGACCTCCATCCCTCTTTCACTTCTGTCAGCGATTCACTGATGGTTTAGTACATAATGTGATTATAAAGTTAATGTTATAACTTTTTAAGATGGTAGGGTGGTTGTACAATGCATGAAGAATTACAGGCTCGTGGAATATCACATCCTGTTATTAAATGCAGCAGTATGAGAGCAAAATATAATTTGTTAAAATGTACCATGACAGTATATTCATACTGATGAATACAGATGAACCCATTTGTTGGACCCACTGTTTAAGATACAAGTGCAGAAAGTTCTTGAATTAAAAAATTCTTTAATTATTTTTGTGTAGAAAGAAGAACAGTTTGGAAACTCGCACTTTGACGACAAGAGGATCGTATTAAACACACTACCATCAGTCGCCATAAACTATCGGACCTGGCTGCAAATGGAGGTGTGTATGTTTGTATGTGTGCATGTGAGCATGGTTGTAAAACTAAATTGTACCTCTATGACATCTAACTTGCTATCTTACACTTTTTACACGTCGCGTGTGCAGGACACTGAGCGCTTGTACCGCGCTTCTCATGACCTTCAGACGTTCTGGATTCACCTGGAGAGCCAGCGTCAGAGACTGCAGGCAAACAGTGATCGAGCTGGAGACATGGAGATGAGGAAGAGGAACAGCAGAGGAAGGCCATATCAGTCCTTGTCCCGGAGCATTCTAGGAATCGAGCTGGACCTCCGGGACCTCATGAGACAAGCCAACTCTCAGGTACAGTATGTGCACTAGTCATGTCATTTACTTGATATGAAGATATCCGCCTGGCACCTTGAGTGATCACAGTGTTGCCTCATACCTTGAGGGCTTGGGGTCCTCCAGTCCTACAGATTCCCCCACAAGACATTTGGATTTGGCTAACTGGCATATCCAAATTGCCTGTGGTGTATGATTGGGGGGTGAGTGCATGTGCATCTGTTTGATGTTGGCAGTGATTTTTGACATAACCTCAAAGAGCACTGAGGCCAACCATCAATTAGCGATGTTGGCTTGGATGGATGGATGGATGGATGGATGGATGGATGGCTTAGATATCTTTTGTATCTCTGTGTTCCATTTCATTTGTTTCTGCTCAGAAGGGAGAGTTGTTCAGCTATCAGAAGCCTAGAGAGCAGATCGGCCAGATTGGAAATGAATAAATTTGAAAGGAAATTTGAGTAAATTAAGAAATATATATTTCTAGGGGTCTTTACAGTCGATTCCTTTGAAGCTGTTTGTCATTTGTGAGCCCACATAAAAGCTGTGATCCCATACTGTCTTCACCAGGCCAGAAATCTGTAAAGTGACTAATGTGTCACACATGAGTCAAGCGCTATAAAAATGCTTATTAATATTTCTCCCTGTTTTGGTCCACACATACGCAAAGAACGCCTTTGTTAACTTTGTTAAGTTTCTGCTTTTTTTCCCCTTCTCAGCCTCATGTCTAGTTGTTGAAAATGATGAGTAATCATCACACAGCCAGGCTTCCTTTCATCAGAGCTTCATTGCAAAACAGGGGAGAGCTCAAGTGAGCATGTGGCAAAAGTCCATGGGAAGTTCTGGGGCTCTTTTCATCAGGAATGTTTGATTCCGTAGTTTCATAAAACTTTCCCATTATTTTTATTGTAAATGGGGCAAAAAGAAAGAAAGAAAGAAAGAATGAAAGAACACTGCACCTTGGTTAATGCAAATGCAAAGTTTGTTTTATGTTTGTACATCTTGAATGAGATGCATGTTCTGGACTCTCTGATGGTGTGTGACGTTTCCCCTTTCTCGATATCTGACTATGATTGTGCACATAGTAAAACAGTTTATCTTTCACAATGAGCCTGTTACAGTAGGAGAAGATGACTGTATGCCTACAGCCCACTCGTACGGTATTCACCAAAGATTTCTGCTTTCTCTGAGCGGTGAAGCAATGCCGCTGTTACCCAAGGCAACAGAAACCGCAGGTTGCGGTTGCCAATGACTAGTATGATACTAGTCATTGGCAAGCATTCTGTATACATGTATATCACATACTGAAACATGAGGAACGCGTTAATATTCCAGACAGATTTCTAGCAAAGTGATTAGTCATTATCCTGGAGTGCATACTTCCCAGTTTGCTAGTTCCTAAAGTTGGTTTTACTGACCAGAAACGTTGTGAAACGTTTTGGTGGAAACTGCTGATGGTTTTTGTAAAACGTACTATAAACACTGACAACGCTCGAGTGATTCTCAAACTTTTTCGACCTTTCAGTTGATAACTAAATCATATCCATAACAACTTTGATATTAATCTACTTGACAGTAATCACTTTTCATTGTCATGTGATTGAACAAATAACTTACAGAGACTTACACAGATAAACCTAACAGCCCCATTAAAAGAACCGTGGTTCAAGCCTGGCTCTTGACATTTTTTAGAAAGAAATCCCTCCATTCTCCATCCTGCTTATCATGTAAACGGCTGCAGATTAATCTGCGTATTATAATAATATTATATGTTGTTCTCTCTTTGACTCCACAGCTGTTTAGCATCAGCACATTAAAGAAGATGGACGACAACACAAACACACCTCCTCTGACCACCAGGCCGGCAAACCCATCTTCTTCGATCTCAATCTCTCCATCTGGTTCTGCTCTGGACCGGATCCTGTCCTCTACTTTGCGCACCACAGACGTCCCGTCCGTCACTCAGCCCAGACAGGTGCAGCAGCAAGCTCCTAAACCGGTATCATCTCAGTGGGTAGCCGTCCTCGAGGGCTACGTCATCCTCCGTGATCTCGAGAGATACCTAAGCAGGCTAGTCCGGGATTACACGCTGCTCCAGGCAAAATACTGACAGCACGATTAAGGGTGAAAAAAAAAAGCCAAGTGTTTATCCATGCACACATGAGCACATTCCAATGCAGCTAAGACGAGGACTTACAGACCTCAATTAGCAATTATTTATTTTTGCAATTTTCTATTTATTTATTTAAAACAAGGTTAAATTAATTCTTGACATTTTTTATTCTTTGTCTAATTGTGTCTAGTTTTCCACTTTAAAGTTGCAGATGCCTCAGGGGGAAAAAAGTGTGGTTTACAATACGCACTTTTATATGAAATAAAGAAAGCCATAATATGATTTATTTTAGGCCTTTGTTTACAATGTTCTGGGCCAGAGATAAGCTCCATCCCACTCACTTTCTTTCTCTTCTCTAAGAAGGGAATGGATCAGCTTGTAATTTATGGGTCAGTAGATTATAGTTTGCGGTAACTGCTGCTTAGGGCAGTGGTGGCTCAATCGGTTAAGGCTGTGGGTTAAATGGGTTACTGATTGGAAGGTTGAGGATTTGAGCCCCAGCACCACCAAAGTTGCCACTGTTGAGCCCTTGAGCAAGGCCCTTAACCCTATCTGCTCCAGGGTGCACTGTATCCTGGGCGACCCTGTGCTCTGACCCCAGATTCCTAACTAGGATATGCAAAAAGATTATTTTATTTTACTGTAAGGTACATGTGACAAATAATTGACTCATAATTATTATTCTTTAGTGGTCTACTAGTGTTTAAAATGTATCATTTTAATGCAACGTCCTTATCATTTCTTTTTGTACTTGACCAAGTAATAGTGGTGGAAATGAGGCAGCTGTGAGAACTAATAGATCTAATCTGAGTTATGTTCATATTGGGGATTCACTTGCTCAGGGTTTGAAAGTATTTCAATGTTCCATAATACCTTACAACATTTTTGAATCTATACTTGAAATATTTAAAAATTGTATTGTAATTGAAATCTTTTTTTGTTTTTTTACCAGTAGTGGTAAGGGATTTCTGCTTTGAAGTTATTTCCTGAGACAAATGCAATAATTAAGTTATTAATGACTACAACCACCTCAAGTGCTTCTACTAGATAGATGCCACTCGCATCAGCCCCCAGAGTATATATGACGTACGTACAAGAACTCATTGCACTTATCAATATTTCGAGTGACCTTCTCCTTCGAACATATTCTTGGATTTTCTTACTACTGAAACTACTAATTGTTATTTACTGTGAAACTGAGAAAGAGACCAAGTACCTGCAATTCTGAACCATCCAGTAACGAAAGTTAAACTACTGAAATAAAAGTTTACACCCGGGCGGGGTCGAACCATCTCACCGGTTTAAACTGCTTGAGTATCTTTTAAAGCTGTGATTTGAAGGCGTTTTCTGTTGTGTACTCATTCACCAAATTACGGTATAGTTTAGACTGTAATAACCACTATGGTATTTCCCAAACAAACCCACACTTCCTCCTTCGTCCGGAAACCAGCCAATTACAGGACAGCGTGATTGGTGGTTTTACCCTCCCTCTCCCCCCCGTACTTTCCACCCTCGCACTCTTATTTATTGTATTGCTATTTATTTATTTATTTAAATTATAATGGAAATGATGATTTGTTGTTTGTATGAATGTTTAATTTATTTTTTTTTAACCATTTCAGTGTTTTGGAGACTTTTATACTGTAGATTTACACAAATAAAAATATGAGCATTGACCATTGTGTGAGTGGTTTAATAAATATATGTATTAAAAGGTCGGGTGGCATTGTCAGAGCTCTATTTTTAGAAATTGTTTTTATTTATTTTTTTTGTATTTTTTGGGCTAAAAATTATTGGTTTGGTCTTACCCCACCTAACAAAAAAAATTATTTAGCTAAATAATAAGGGAAATTTATAGCTATTTTCTTGCAAACTGCATGAAGAAATCGTCAAGAAATCATTATGTCGCAACAGAACATCATTAGCCCTACTGTATGATGCCACAGCCAGCCATGTTTGCAAACTCTCTTGTCAAATAAGGGTGACATAAAAACAATTAAAAGGGTTCTGTGGGCTCATTTATGTCAAAGCCGATCAGCTAGCTCTGACGAATGGAAATCCTATAGAAGTACAAAAAAATAATAATCTAGAAATGCAGTTCTGTAGAAAGGGTTTTATAGAGAACCTTTGGTGATGTGTTAGGTTTCTGGCAAAATGTGGATGCTAGACACCACCCAAACCATTTTTCCATGTTTGGGACTGGTACTTACTGTAGAGGCCACTGGCTAGTTCAACCACCGGTGGTTGTGGTTGGTTTCTGAGAATTGAATACAGGTCAGGACAGTGAAAGATCAGAATGCAAACCACTAGTCACCGAAGTACTATGAAGTTTTATGAAGTCTGGTGTCTCCACAAACTTCCCCTACTTCAGTTCAAAATACTCAATGAGGGTAAACTTCTGAACCACGGTCATCAAAATCACATGACAATGACACGCAAAATATAATCAACACAGGATAAAGAATGTACAGTGTGTGTGAAAGACCTTACTTGAAAAAGGAAATGGCCAGAGGCTTCCTGCCAATTAATCCAAGCAGATCCATAGGCAGATCTGTATAGAAGTCTGTAGAGTTCTATAGAACAACCATCTTAAAGCAAAAGTCTTAGAGAGTTTTACAGAAACAGACATTCTATAGGATACTAGTGCAAGTCTACAGAGTTATAAAAAAAAACTGAGTAAAGGCTCTATAGAACATGCATCTTAAGGCATAGGTTTAATAGAGACCCATTGCATTGTCTATCGAGTCGTATAAAAAGGTAAGGTAAAGGTTTTTGTAGAACTTGGATCTTGAGGCAAAGAAAATTCTATAAAGTCGTTTTGAATTCTGTACAGTTAAATAGACATTTTTCTCCAAGTCTGTTAATGCTGCGTTCAGGGGCAACTTAACAGCCACTATTACCTTCTCCAGCCCATTACCTTCCAGTTTGGTAGTTGTTGTGTGTATGGAAAAGACTTTGGAAAGGACCAAATAATGAAAACAAAAATGCCTTTAAAAAGTTTGGAGAAATTTCTAGATGGAAGATTTTGCAAGTCTGGCAGAAGTGAAGAAGAAGAAGTGCTGAGTTACAGCAGCTTTAAATAATGCTGAAATCTGTGGAAAATAAATCAAATCTGCACTGTCATAGATTATGATTAAATGTTTAATGCATCTGGCAACATCCACGCCTTGTCCCTAAAACCAGCACTCGATGTCCAGTGGTAAAGTACTCGCTGTTCATGAGGTTACCTGCTTTTACACACAGGGGACTGACAGAGGAAATGAAGCAAAGTGGTGAAGAGTGTTAAGTCTTAAATGTTGTAAAGCGTGTCTCACTGAATAAACTCCACACCTGCAGCATTCTTTTGTGATTTATTTGGAGATTATTAAAGATTTCTTACAAATTGACACAATTTTAAGCCTTCACTTGTATGAAAAGTCATTCTTGTCTATTCAATTCTTCTTTTGTTTCTCTTATTCAGCTTTTCCCCAGTGAGTGCAATGTGTATATATTTTGCTCGATGATTTCTTTAATCAGCTCTGCAGCTAGCAGTTGGGGTAAACACGTGTTATTGCTTGTATTTGGACTGCAGCCCTCCTTACTCCAAGACTTACTCCAAGACTTACTCCAAGACTTACTCCAAGACTTACTCCAAGACTTGCATTCAGTTTTGGCTCATTCTGTCTGGCTTTCTTGCACTTGTTTATACCAACCTGTAGCAAAGTCAATGTTTTGTCTGGCTTGATTTGTCTTCTACGATGAGCGGATAAATTTGGGAACTTCCTGCAACTTACATATTAAATACACTCGGCCTCTGACTGCATACGGTCTTTTTCGATCTGCGCTCATTTCTAGTGACAGCTAGCAAAGAAAGGAAATTAAAACAGGAAGTGAAGTGTGTGGTTTACAGATTCAAAACAAGAAGTAACAGACGTTTAGGGCTATAGTCTTCCACACTCCGGCAAGAACATGAAAAAAAAGATTGAGAAGTGTGAGATTTTCAAACTGATAAAAGCCAAACCCTGTATTGTAAATTCTCACGATAAGAAAAAAAAAGTGTGCAAAAGTCGACAAAAGACAGCCATAAAAAGGTTAAATGTCTGAACAAACCAAAACAGTCATTAACTGGTGCACTGGTCAGTTCATTATTCAGGCTGCTAAGTCCTACATAATAAGAAGAATAATACAAAAAAAAAAGGTTTCAATGTTAGTGGAATTGACTATCAAAACAAAACACAAGTGTAACTTGCACTTCAGCGTGACAGTCTGTTAGAAAGCGTGGCGACTGTGTGGTGGTTGGCATTAAGCGCATTATTCTTCAACGAGCGATCGGTCCACCAACGACATGATGAATGCTTCTTCATAGTGAGCTGTGTGATTGGTGTGATTGGTCGACACGGGATCATACACTGCTGTTGGTTCGTGGGGACGTCTGGGAGGGAAAAAGTAAAAAAAAAACTGTTTTTAATTCAGTCCTAACAGTTTCTTATATCTTCTTATCTTGCTCTTAGAAATGAAAAGATCATCTAAAAAAGAAATGACAAAATTTCAAAAGGTTTCGCTAACTTAAATTATAACCAATCATATTTGCCCCGCCCTGATTTATTTATTTTTTTTTGCATACTTGTCACACTTAAATGATTCTGATTATTAAACCAATTTTAATGTTACACTAAGATAACCCGAGTAAATACAAAATGTATTTTTTCATAATGATTACCTTTAATAAAACCCTTAAAACCCAGTTGGCAAAAATACACAACAAACTGTAGATCAATGATGACTAGAGAAAATATGTGCTTATATATAAACCATGCAGGTGTCCCTTTAACAGGAACATTAAACTGTGTGGGTTTTCAGATATGTCAGGTAGAGCTAAATTTATCATTACTTTTATTATCTGTCAATTTTACCACTACCAGAATATGGGAATGAGATCGCAAAAATGTAGAACTCACAATTTTTTTTTGTCATAGATTCAATCAAAAACAACCATAAAAACACATGATTATGTGTATTTATTTCTCTTTGTAACCCTTTATTTATTGATTTTTTTTTTTTGCCTCAGTCATCTTTGTATAGTTGGTTAAATGAAATAAAGCATATATCACTTTATACTGCACAATCCTGAACCCTACATATCTTTATTAAAAATCAGCAAATCAAAAAATGGCTAAACTGCTCTAAGTTCTAAGGGCTACGGGCGAAAAAAGCTGTCCAAACCAACCTGGCCCTCTGTGGAAAAAGTAATAGCCCCTTGCTAAATCATGAATGAACTGTGATTAGCAACATTTTTTGGAAAGCAGAGTTAAATTTCACTCGTCACACCCAGGCCTGATTACTGCCAGACCTGTTGAGTCAAGAAATCACTTAAATAGAACCTGTCTGTCAAAGACAAGCACACTAAAAGATCTCACATCATGCCATGATCTAAAAAACAGATGAGCAACAAAGCAATCAATGTGTATTAGTTAAGACAGGTAACGGGGATTAGAATTCTTTCTCATTCACAGTCTCCTATAAATATTGCCTGAAATTTTATAATTGTGGCCATGTTGGATTACAAACATCTGTGTTTCAGTGCAGTTTGGTGCCACTAGTGGTTTTTATAACACTTTACAAGCTTAAAGTTATACAACAGATTTTTGTACTTATTATATTACAGACCATGGTGTTTATTATATGACCAGAGCATGTGTGAACACCAGACTATCACATACACCATTAACCCATGTTTTCTGTTTGTTCTTTCTCTGTTCTATGAAGACTTTCCACTAGATGTTGAAAAACAGTCATGGGATTTGCCCACAAGAGCATTCGTAAGGTCATGTTGATGTGGATTTGAGGTAATGTAATGTCTAATCAAAGCTTCATCTGTTTATTGGAGCAGCTTTTAACTCATTTCTTCACTTCTCTTTATTCGCTTGCCTCCAGTCTGTAAAGAGAACCATGGCTGCATCAGGTGCAGGTTTACGTTTCTTAGTTTTGTGCTGCCTCGTTCTTGAACGCAGCTCACTTTTTGTCTCTGGTTGAACACCATCTAAACCGTATGAGTCATGGAATATCTCACCACAGCCAAGTGTCCATTCTTAGCCTTGACCACCCGGTGCTCCGCCCCAGAGGTGAAGTCAATGACGCCCTCTTTGCCTCTGGAAATTGCAAATCGGATACTGAAAGAGGGAAAAGAGGGAAGAAATAGTTTCAGAATTCCTTTCCTAACCTCGAAGATGTGAGACACACACAAAAGACATACACACACCTGTCTTGACTGACATTGACATTGTGTATCTTGTCCGACAAGATGGCCAGCTTTGTGACAGCCTCGATCACGTGGTCGCTCTGGAGAACCAGGTCGCCCTGAAAGCGGAAAGGTCAAAGGTCACAGGCTGCCAGGATCACCACGTTAATGAAGGCAATGGGACAATGTGATGCCAATTCTGATTTTCTCACACATTATATACTGATTTCCCTAATTTTCTTTCAATTCTGTAAAGCTGCTTCATGGCCACTGTTAAAAGAGCTACGTATATAAATAAAATTGAATTGAATTGAATTGAATTGGAATGACTTCTCTTTTACCTTCTGCTTGCTGTCAGCAGTGGGCACATGCAGGACGAAAAAGCCATCACTGAGAGAACTGACTGAGATGCCTACAGAGGGAAAGAGAAAGAAAGAAAGAAAGAAAGAAAGAAGTGGGAGGAAAAATTACCCGATGATACAAAAGTCCTGTGACATCATAAAACTTAAAGACCCTGAAAATCATAAGACTAACAGAGTCATAAACATCTGAGTATAATCATATGAGCTTGCAAGAATACATATGATGCAAGAACTGTAAAATGTTCTGTGGTGCACACTTCTTCTTTGTCTTTCGGCTGTTCCCTTTCAGGGGTCGCCACAGTAAATCATCTGCCTGCATCTAACCCTATCCTCTGCATCCTCTTCTCTCACACCAACTAGCTTCATGTCCTCTCTCACTACATCCATAGATCTCCTCTTTGATCTGCTTCTAGACCTCCTGTCTGGCAGTTCCAACCTCAGCATCCTTCTACTGATATATTCACAATCCCCTTCCTGAACATGTCCAAACCACCTCAATCTGGCCTCTCTGACTTTAACTCCAAAACATCTAACACGGGTTGTCCCTGTGATAGACACTGCATGCTAAAAGTTCATGTTTGGACTTCCCAACGCTCCATTTTCCCTTTATTCTCTAATATTCTAGGAAACGGCTCTCTGCATGCCCCCCCCCTCACTGCACATTCCTGTAACATGAAACTAAGACTATTGCCTAATAATGACAAACACTTCTGACCTTTATTTCTTTTCCCACTCACTCATCATCTATACCACTCCATACTGTATACAGGGTCTCATGGGGCCTAGAGCCACTCCATCACAGGGGAAACTGGGATTGTCAACTAACCTAATCTGCACGTCTTTGGACTGTGGGAGGAAACCAGAGTATCCGGACGAAACCCACCAAGCACATGCAAACTCAACACATGCAGACCTTAGGCGGGAATCAAACCCAGAGCCTGGAGGTGCAAGGCAACAGTGCTAACCACTTCACCACTGTACCACCCTGCTTTATTAATTTTGAGTGGAAAAGTCATTATTTTGAAAATCTGATACCTAGCAGTGAACCGTAATCGATGCGCTGCTTGATTTTGGACTCCTGAACAAGAACCGCAGAAGAGCCGGTCATCAGGAGCTGCCGAGGCCTGGCACGGAAGCCATGCCGATCGTACTTGATGACTGGCACGCCATACTAACACACAGGGTGAGAGAGAGAGAGAGAGAGAGAGAGAGAGAAAGATATCGTATGACTATTATAGCCTGATATTAAACTGATTTGTTGTGTCTGTCTTTACTACGAGTATAAACACAAAAGGGTACTCAATATCCTTTAGCAATATATGTCATACACAAAAAGATTATGGACACCCATATGTGCTTTTTGATCATGTCACTCTTGTGGGAAGGCTTTCCACTAAATGTTTGAGTGTGGCTCTGGGGATTTGTGTTCATTCCTCTACAAGAGCATCAGTGATCTCAGACGCTGAGGTCTGGATGTTGAGGAGGCTCCAGTCCGTTCTGCAGGTGGTCAGTGGGGTTGAGTTCAATCAGTGCTCTGTGCAGGACACTCAAGTTCTTCCTCTCAAACACACTCTTAACATATCATTTGTTCATGGAGCTGGCTTTGTTGATCTCACAGGGGTATCATCATACTGTATAAGGCCCTGGGCCTCTCAGTTCATGGGAAGGGGAGGTGTAATGATTTTGGAGTGACAGTGCGATGATCATGGGTGCACATACTTCAGGATACAGTATATATTCTTCCGTTTCTATTTACACACATATTTGTATGTTACCTTCAGTTTGTTTTCACTTCCAAGAGTTTGTCGCACTTTGAGGTTGACCTCCTCATTCTCTGGACAAAAAGTACAGAAACTGTTGGCATTTTTATTGGTACATTCTCAGCATGTATGTGCGTGTAAAGGCATATGTATTTTACCCAGCCTAGTGCCCACAAAAAGCCTAGGGACACTTCGAGGGTAGCTGTCCTTCTGACCCCTAAAAATACCACTGGCTACAACCTTCTGCTCCAACTGTAAACAGAGACAGATATTTTTTACTCACTGTGGTTGTATGTGTTTTACTCATTTCCTCTTTTGATCCTGGATTGGTGTGCCCTGTGTGTACAGTATATGTGTGTACTGTGAGAATGTCTGTGAGAATGTCTGGTGTGTGCGCATGTCTGGTTTCACCTGGTTCTTCCACTCGGGTTGGATTTTCCTGCAGTAGTCGTTGACCAGGTTCCTAATACACAGGCGGCGGATGTACACCGAGGCCTGGGGAAGAAGTGGCAAAAGTACTTCTTATAAATGGACATGCCGACACGATCACATGTATGAACTAAAGTTATAAAAGTGCTGAAAAGGGACATTTTTTAAAAAGAACAACGGTAAACTAGTGCACCTTACCAGCCAACAGAAAGGGGAAGTGTAGCGAAACTGAGCAGCTAACTTATTATTAACTCTAGTACCGTGTGAAAGTCTTATGCAGCCTGATGTATGGCTATAAATACAAATCTTTTGGTTATTTATTTATTTTATAATTATACTATGGAGTACCCACGACTCCGCCAACGTGCAGAACCTGATGCTTGTGTGTTCCCATTTCCTGCAATTTGAGAATGCGGTCAACTCACTCCCACTCCTCACCCTGCTTCAATGTTTCCCATATAAATTACTGCCTCATAAAAGGTGACGATGATGATGCTATATGACACTGTTATAAAACTTTATGCTTATATGTTTATAAAAGTTTATGTTTATGCCTTGTTGGTTATAGTTCTTTTGTCATCAGCCAAATACACTCCCTGTTTGGTAATCGGAGAGTGAATCACAGATGAGAAACTGAAAAAGTAGACCAGGTAAAGAATAGGTTTTGTCTAAAAACGTGTTAAAATTCACTTATACTGTACCACTTCAGCACTGTTATTTGATTGGTGAAAATTGTCACAGATTCATCAGTGGTTTTGGGGTCGTACGCCTAAAACGTTTTGTCACTCCTTGCTCACTCCAAAGAGCTCATTTGGCATGAAGGGTTGGAGTGGAGCCGCTAGATCTGGAACGGCTGATTATCAATACACCTTGGACTTTGGATGGACTGTACACTGCTGTTTAATCGTCAGGCAAGATACAGCGGTTAAAGGACTGCCCAAGCTGCCCCGACACTTTCAGTTCTAGACAAGAACCAGTCTTTGTGATCCAGCCACCAAAGAGGAAAAGACCGCTGCATCGACGTTAAGGCCACTTTCCCCAGCCGAGATCGCTGCTGTGGTTACCAGAGGACCGACAGCCGACGTTAGCCATATCGCATTACACTCCCATCTTTGGCCGCACACAAAAAGGATCTGGTAGGGCCGGCTGGCTGAGACTGTAAGAGCCGTGTTGAGGAGCCTGCGGGAGCCGCTGCCCATGCGGGTCCAATCTGCCACTCTGCCACCACCATCACTCGCCAGCTGGGCAATGCCTCATGCACATGCACATCCTCACTTCTTTCCTCCCCTTCTTCCCTTTCTCCTTACAAAATCCTTCCTTTCCCCATTTTCCCAATAAAACTACCCTTTTCCCCTAAGACCTTGCCTTGTGTTTGTGTGTCTACAGTACAGTATGGTGCTCCCCGAGCCAAAGATCTTACACCAATCCCAGTAAAATTCAGTTTAGCTTTTCTAATTAATATCTATTGTTGCTGTTTACATTGAGCAAGTAGCATATTAGTAGCTTATTTTAAAGTAGATTATTAAATCCGGCACATAACTGTCCATAACATCGCTTTTACTTAACATTTTGGTTTTACTTATGGTGCAGGTTAAACCTCAGGCAGAGATCTAAGGACTGCAAAAGATTCAGGAACTTCTGTGCAGTCAGTTTTGCATGATCTAACTTATACTGGTTTCAGGTCTGAAACCAGTATGAAACATAAAGATATCATTAAAAGAGCGAGTTCTGACTTCTGAGCAACTGAGATCAGATCAGATTGGTGGAACATTTATGCATTTAATTGTAATTGGTAATCACCAAACATTCATGTTTAAACACTAATACCTTCTTCCAGTGGAGAAGTGGGGGGGAAGTCCTGCAAGATAATCTGGGTAAATTATAACATCGCTGTATTTTCGGTGTTGTCATAACTGGATTGAAAAATTCCCTAATAGCGCAGCTGTATTTAGTTACACTTCTTCCTACAGAGAGAGCGACGGAGCGTTGAGCAATACATCGAGAGAGTGCGTGACCGAGACAGAAAGAGAGGGAGGGACAGAGAGAGAGAGAAGAACATCTGTTCACTGGTGGCATGACAATTTGTGCTATGTTAAACTGCAGGCGGGTAACACTGTGGTTTCAAGAAGTGCTGAAGATGCCCTAAACATTACTGTATATTATAAAATATAATATTTCCAATTGGTTATTGAGGTTAGCTTATTGTTATAATTAGCTGTTTGGAAAACCCCATAGCGATTTTTATTTTCTCCCTCTTTCTCTCTCACTCCCTGTGTGTGTGCATGTGTGTGTGTGTCACCTCTTCAAGGGACGGCGGTGGTACCGGCCAAGTCCTGTCCAAAACGTTCTTTGGTAAGTTCCTCTTGATGGTCATTAAATAGGAGAAACGCACATGGTCCAGGAAGTACTCGTTATCAGGACAACGAGGCTCGTGCCTCAGGATGAAGCCTTTTATAAACCTGAGAGACAAAAAGAGAGAGAGAGAGAGAAAGAGAGAAGCATTATGTCTGACTCATTTTAAAATAAACTATATTGTTTAACAGATGGACAACAACAATTCATTATTATATTCTAAACTTGTGAAAACAATATAACTTTATTAGGACAATATACATTAAACATTCACTCATCATCTATACCGCTTTATCCCATGTACAGGGCCACAGGGGGCCTGGAGCCTATTCCAGGAGACACCCTAGGACAGGATGCCAACCCATTACAGGGCACACACACTCATATTCATAATTCAGGAACGCCAATCTACATGTCTTTGGACTATGGGAGGAAACCGGAGGAAATCTGCCAAGCACAGGGAGAACATGCAAACTCCACACACACAGACCTGAGGCAGGAATCGAACCCTCGACCCTGGATGTGCAAGGCGCCTCATTGCTATTATAATAATCATTTATATAATGTACTGTATGACGTTGGTCAACTTCAAATTAGAAATAAACCCCGCCTCCTGATCCTGAATCAGGAGCTGCGTAACTATGTATATACTGTAAGTATATAAGCATAAACAAACAATGCCCGTGCCATGCACACACACCTCATCTCTATCACATACATACACACACTCACGTGCGGATGGTGTTCGCAGCTTGCCGGCGACGCTTGGCTTTCCTGCGGCCTTTGACGCCCCGCCACCACGACTGGAGCGTGATCGCTACACACAGAGAGAGAGAGAGAGAGAGAGAGAGAGAGAGTGAGAGAGAGAGAGAGACAGGGCAACTTTTCA
>JAOVVB010000031.1:14182917-14208421 GCA_028570985.1 Heterobranchus longifilis | reverse complement strand
AATATTTTTTTTGAAAATTGGCTCAAACCGGTACAAGGCAATGCATACGAGACTGTGTATTTCATACAAAAAGTTTTTCAAACTCTGTATGATGGGAATCCCCACGAAAATTCCCACAGTTCTGTAGCTTCATCTCCGTAACGTTATATAATTATGTTACAATTATATTTGGGCAAATTTGTCCCTAACCCTAAGTAATTGATGTCGGTTCATGTTTTTTTTTCTGTCTTCAATTTAGTTTTTTGTAAATTTGGTCTTAAATTTAATTCTGAATGGCATTTAAAAAGTCTTAAATCTAACTTGCCTTAAGCTGTAGGAACCATGTGTTTCTGTTGTTAGCATGTAACTGGCAGTGGCTTACACAGCTACGATGACAGTATGTTTTCGCTTTCTGTACTGAAAGTTCGCTCTGCGCTGGAGCTTTCAGGTTTCTTTTCTGACTTGTGTATTAGACAGCGACTGGCTTTTGAATTTGTAACGTAGTTCATCTAGCTAGACCGGGATACGTTTGAATGTCAGATTTCAGGGAAGTGCACAGACGTCTCCCCGTTCAGTAGAGGAATGTGAAAACACCTCTCTAGTGACAAACTTTGCACAGATACAAGTCAGAGTAGTCAAGGTCAGATATTTTAGGGGACATAAGAAAACACATTTTTGAGTGGAGGGGGGCTTTAAATATTAGTAGTTTTATTAGAAATGATCAAAGAGGTCTACAGCCAGAAAAGCCTTTTATAGAACAATCATATCTCTTTTTATGGTCGAATAAGTTGTCAGGAAACATGGCATTTTGCAGATTAATGGTTTTCAGCTCCTTTCACTCCCCATATTAATGCAAACAATGTCTTCACACTGCATCTCAAAAACCAAAGCACTTAGTCAAGCGCTTTTTTGGAAAAGACTGAATTGGCTCTCAGTCCACAATAAATCAGATAGGCGTCCTGACAATGTAAACTATCCAATTTAAGCTCTGACAGGTGCACTGCTACTATTAAAGTGCATCAGATAAGTTAGCACGTTGTAAAACAATGCTGAAACACTATAGGAATGGATATCTCTGATGCTTTATTTACCCTGATCGACACTGCAGCTTGTCCCTGGGGTCCCCCATGTTGTTCTCAGCGGGGAGGAAAGAGACGGTGCCTTCGTAGTAGTTGTGACTCAGAAAGGTTTTTACCCCTGAAACAAAACACAGTGTGGGCCACAGAATGCATGTCAATATGTTTTATTTGTTGTGTTTAATTTAACTCTAATTATACCCGACAAGACAATTAAGAGTAAAATTCCTAAAGCGACACATCTGCAGTACTAATTGGACCACTATTCTTCTCTTTCTATTCTAATTCTTCTATTCTCTAGAGGCTGTTGTAGGTTTAAGTGTGCAAAAAAGCCTTGATGTGTTTGGTAGCACAGGGGCCTCATTTACAAACCATGCATACTCAGTTCTGTGTTTGAACCATGCTCATTTCTACAAATACAATGGAATGAATGGTAGTCTGCACTAATGAGACATTCATGGACCCCAGAGGATGCATTCTACTGATTCCCTGACTTTACCCCTCGTGCCTCAATGGAGTTGACATTTTATGCTAAGTGTTGGATGGATTCCCATGACATTTGGCAATAACATTACCATCGGCCTCAGCTGTGCCTTGGGCTTAGTGTTAATTTGCTAATGTTAGCATGCTAACACGCCAAGCAAAGATGGGGAACATGGTAAACACATCGACTGTATAAAAGAAGTGGACGTAGCCACCATGGCGTTACCCGTTGGTTTGTGGACTACCGTTTTGAAGCCTTGAGTTTGGGTCGTGTCTAGATGGTAAGCCTAGATTCATGAAAACTCTTGCAAGCCTCTCGCAAGATCAATGTCTAACCTTAACCATTGAACCGTAACCACTCAAGATCAATGTCTAACCATAACCACTCAAGATCAATGTCTAACCTTAACCTTAAAGGAGCAATAGGCAAAATTCATTGTTTTTAGATTTGCTATGTAAAGAACTTGTGGCGTAATTTAATCTGGAGAAGAGCGTGACGTCACACGCCCTCTCTGTGTTTACATGACGGGACGGCCGCGCGTGCATGTTAGTGCATGTGAATCTCCACGCGTGCATGTTAGTGCATGTGAATCTCCGCCTCCTCCCTCCCCTCGGAACTGTTGAAACGACTTCAACTTTATGCAAATGAGGTCCGGCCAGCGCAACGCGGCCGGCGCACAAAACTTCGACAGAACCATGAAAGGAGGCGATGTAGCTCTAAAATAAAACAAGATTCAGCAGTGACGTTGCCTATTTCTCGCATAAAATGTTTTCAGAAATAGATTTTGATGGCTTGTTTAGACAGAAAGTTTAGGAGTGGCCGACCGCCATGTTGTTTCAGGTTCAACGGCAAGCAGAGAACAGAGAGCAGTGCGTTATCCAATCACGTGCATTCCACGACAGTGTATGTCACCGACTTTCCCAAAGAGGGAAAACAACAAGCGGTCAGTTGAGTGGAGCAGCACAGTCTCTAGCGGCCACGCCGCTTCTGGTGAATACGCACTGTGAAAGTGTAAAAGAGTGTGTTTGCATGTTTCTCACCCAGTCATCGTTATGTGGGGGTGTGACCATCGGCCATCTTGATTCTGCTGCTTCAGCCTTGTACAAACTGGAGACAAACAACAACAAAAACAGGACTGTGGTCAGTTCAGCTTCAACTGAGCTCTAAATCAAACAATGCTGCAGAGAGATGAGATATGAGATAAAATGAGATAATATGAGATAAATTGAGATAATATGACATATGGTAAAAGTGTTTTGAGATTCTCCAATGTCACCAAACACAGACCATCCAAATGGGATACATTTATATTCCTTTATTTACCTTTGTACTGATTCCCCTATTTATTTATTTTTATATATTTACTTATCTATTTAATTTGCACTTTTAATTTTTCAATGTATTTATTTTCTGTATATAAAGATAATCATCTGTATTACAGAAATAAATAACTTTGGGCAAATAAAATTATATATTATGATATTAATTTGACTATTTATTTACTTTCTTAGTTAATTTTCCCTTTTATTTATTTATTTTTACTTTTAAATGTATTCATGGTCTGTATATACAGAAAATCATCTTCTCAATCATCTGTAATAAAGAAATAATTAAGTCTGGGCAAATAAAATTATATTATTATATTAATTCCACTATTTATTTTCCTAGTTAATTTTGTCTTTTATTTATTTTGTATTCATTTTCAAATGTATTTTCTGTATATATAGAAAATTATTTTTTCAATCTTCATATATAATACAGAAATAAATAAGTTTGAGCGAATTAAATTAACAAAACAAAGTAACTTAAAAGTAATTTTCTCTGTTCAACACTTTTCCATTAGCATGGCAAGTGTTAGCTAAGTAGCTAACTAAGTGCTATCTAAAGTTGTCATGAGAAATCAGTGCGTTGGCTTGTAGTGTCGATGTTACAACTAACTATTTTATCAGAGAAGACATGGGCAGCCTTTATTAGTTTGATGTAGTTGTAATATGACAGCTCAACGAATAGCTTTTTCATGTTTTATTTACTCATTGTTTTGTTTGTAGTCGGCAGCATTAGCTTGCGTTGGCTAACATCGACGCTGCAGGCCAAGGCAGTGATTCATTTAACAACTTTAGCTAGTAACGTTAATTTAACTACTTGCAAATGTAACTAACTGTTAGTTAAGACAAATAATCCGTATGTGGTCTTTGCTCCAACATCGTAGATGTAACGTTTGGCGTTAGCTTCTTGGATTTATAATAAAACGGTTAGCTGACGCTGCCGCCGCAAGCTAAATGTAGCTACCGTTTGCTAACGCTAGCTTTGGCAGTTACGTATGTAAAACGCCCCAAAAGTATCGAAACAGCTGGATATACCGCAACTGGACTGAAGGTTACATCCGCAATGTTGAAGCAAAGACCACTGCGAGTTACTATTATGATTATTATTTCTTAAAATACATACATGATTTTCAAACGCTGAAACTGCTTCATCTGCTTCTGCTGCTTCCGGTTTACACGGGTAAGCGCATGCGCAGTGTACAGGGACCCTGGGCGTAGGGGTGCTGAGGGGCTGCAGCACCCCTACTGGTAGGAGGCTGTAACTGCAAGGCAAACACGTTGCAAATCAATAAAATAAAAAAATATTTTCTTTGCGTAAACAGTCTATAAAACATGGAGTCTCATTGGCCAACTATGGATCTATAATATTCTCTAACCTATTTACTACACAACGTATGAAATACAATATCAAAGATATATGGAGTGTAGTAAATAATATTAGAAATGGAGCTAGAAATGCAAGTTACCCTGAGTACCTGAGTAATTAACACCATAAATAATATGGAGGATGTGGTTAATGGGTTTAACATATTTTTTGCAAGTGTAAGCGTGGGACCATAATACAGTTAACTAATCTAAAATAGGAATGTAGACTAACTAAAGCTAGTCTCTCGTAGCCAACTGACAACATAGGGGACATGATTATGTTACAGTGGTTGATGTAAAATATTTATTTCTTTACTTCCACATGGCTAAGAAGATGTAGCCTAATATGATATACCAATAAGAAAAGCTCTATAGTACAATTACATTACATTACATATTACATATTACATTATTATATAATACAATGCCATACAATAAATATGATATATTATAATACAAAATAATGCTAAAAGATGCTGATATCTAATAATAAAAATGTAGTATAATACTGATGAAGATTTATGAAGATAAATAGCGCTCAGCTGGTCCGATCTGTGTTTATGTCACATTAATGTGTGTGTGCCTGCCCCTTGTGTTTTTATCCTACAAAAACTATTTTATTTTAATACCTGCGTGTTTTTAACACCTGAAACCGACAGTTAATGGACATCGCTTCATCTACTTTTTATGTTTTAACATTTTTAATCATTGATGAGAAGGAGTTAACGTCTTTTTGCCCCTCAAAACGAATTAAATTAAACAACTGATCTCTGTGGGCCTGAATTTTAAGTGTTTTAAGTTGTGTGATCACTGTTATACAGAATAATAAAGAACAGCTGTTGTAGTAAATTCTGTGTAGGACATGAAGGACACTCACCAAAGGTTCGTATATTACCTTTTATCAAAGTTCAAATTGTATTGATTGTGTGCGTGTGTGTGTGTGTGTGTGTGTGTGTGTGTGTGTGTGTGTGTGTGTCATAAGGAACAAGATTGCATTTCTAGCTTTTGTATATTACTGATATTACTCTTTCTAATAGACCTTGCATTGAGTTAGTCACTCAATTCATTCTCTTGTGCTTTGTTCCCACCCTGTCTATCTGAATTATGCTGCATTGATACAGAGATCTAAGGAATTATCACAAACGAAAGACAGTTAGCTGTGCCATCTTACAATCAATGTGGGGTAAATGTAAGTTAAAGTATGTCGCTGATATAACCGGTTAGAACTCAAAGTGACAATGAGGTCTTATGTGTCTTATGTCTAATGTGTCTAATGTATGGAAAGGGTCTTAAAAAGGTATCACATTTTATTTCAGGACATAGACTAAACCATGTCATCTTTCTAATCATTCAGCTGCAGGCTCCTCAATTCACTCACTACCACCTACAGAAAATAACAAGTGAAAGACATTAATTGTTATTGCACATTTTTTTTATTGGTCTCAAGATACAACAGTCTTCTATGATCCAATACGACCTCTAAGCAATAAATGTCCTCTACCTCCAACATCACAGCAGAATAAACAGAACATTCTTTGAGTGCTGTGAAACCACAACAAGTACTGCAGTTCAAATGTTTGCTTTGGTGCTGTTGTGTCTCTCAGTAGCCATGACCAGCGTATAGAGATTATTACTAGATTTGAATACAAGAGTTTACAGAAGAGACTCCCAACAGCTTAGTGAAAGATTTAACACATTAGTATCACAAACTGCTGTAAATCATCTCCTGGCAAAACACAATTATTTACTGATGGTTAACAAAGGGTGAAGGTGGTGAGGATATGCAGCGACAGTTTCTCCCTCTGAGAATGCAAAAAACAAATGCAAATGAATGAATTAAGAGCAGGGAACAAACAATTATTTTCATCATCGACATCTGTTGATCGGTCAGCCGTCCCAAAGAGAAAAGCAGAAAATGCTCACATTTGAAAAGTTATTGATCAAAGACTCAAACAATGAATTGATTAACAGAATAATTGTTGATTAATTTTCTATTGATCAACTAAATGATTACTCAACTAATTGTTTCAGCACTATTTTATTACAAGCAGTAGGCATTGTAACAAGTGTAGTTTTTATGTTTTTATGGGGCGTTTATAGTCTAATTATCACATTTTATTTTTTTTGTTTCAGCATTTTAACAGAGCATCTGTCGCCCTAAAACCCCATTAAGATGCAATGTTGGGATCTAGTACAAAAATTCCTGATATTTGAGCAGATCTGATAAAATATCTTTAAATGTAACTACACTTTTAAACTGTAGCTAAAAGAGAACATATGAATAATATATTTTAAAAAATATATTTGGGACAATTTAGTGGGAAAAGAGATGAATTTATTATTAATAATAAATAATAAATATTTATTAATTTAAACCTGTAAACAGGAGCTTCATTTTCTGTGTCTCCCCTTGCATGAAATAAGGTTGAGTGTCCATGAATCAATATTGAAATAAAAGAAAATCTTAGTGCTGGAAAGAGTTTAAGACACAACTGCAATTGAATTCATAACAAACAGAGTGCTAGTCTGACATTACAGCCTTCATATTCCACTAAACAAACAGACAAAATATGCATTCATCCTGTTACAATAATTCACAAGTAGGCTTAAATTATGTCTTTTTTAAATATCAAAAACACCACAAAACTAGTCTCTGTCAGACATTCATTATTGTAAATCTATGTCAATTATTTAACATTTACAAACAGTAAAAATTATTGTCAAGTAGACAATAACAATAATAATAATAGTAATAATAGTAATAATAATTATACAGCCATTTGAAAAAAAGACAAAACAATTGCTCAGATCCCTTTGGTGGAACATTTGTCGTATTATCTGAAAGTGTCCAAATTTTAGTTTTCCTTATTTTCATGTAAAGGACAGAAGAGCAGCAGGTGTGCTGCTTCTGTGAAAATGTTCCACCAAAGTTAGATAATCTCATAAAATGTACAAGAAACAATACAAACATCGATTGTCGTACCTAAACGTGAAGTATTACAACTAACCTGCACTCAAAGTCATCAAAGTTTGTGACACTCATAAAAGTACATTATATATTAGATTTCATAGTAATAAGACCTCTAAAAATACTGTAACTAGGTTAATCTCTTTACGTACATTGAGCTGTACCAATACTTGCTTATAAGTAGTTAGGCAAAATCATCAAAATATTGTCACAATAATGTGCAATTTCATATCAATGTTTATATTCTAAAAGTCTACTGACACATACATGGTGTCCTTTATCGTAGGACTGAAGTACCTCACCATCTGTTCAGAGGTTCTTCGCTGTAATTCAATGCCGCCTGCTACATTTGAATGCATGTAAATATTTCCACACTAATGGTAACGTCAGCTAGGTTGTACATTCAAAACATACAGGTGTGTTCAAACCTAAGGCCAACAGACAATATTAATCTGTTTCTTTAATCCTGAACAATAGGTCCAAGCAGATTAAAGTACCATTTCTTAACATCTGTGAAACCTGCAAAGAAAAGATGTTTCAACCTAAAGCTATTTATATAGCTGAGATTACGGATGCACTGATACCGATATCAGGACGATACTGATTCAAATTGCTGGATCGGGTATCGGTGACAATGGGGCCGATCTATTCAATTCAGTTTTTTATTATTATCATTATTATTATCATTATTATTATTATTATTATTTATGTTAATAATACATAATTCAGTAAATGTATATCTATGTATTTATTTGTCACATTTTGTGCGGAGGAAAGTGAGAAAAGCAATGATTAAGTCAAGCCTGAGCACCTTTTTAGTTTTTACACTGAAAAGAATGATCCCAGTCACTTCCACACAGTGAGGTCTACGGCTGATTAATTTAAGACTGGTATCAGATCGGTACTCTGTATTCACTCGGTGAATACCAAAAGCCCAGGTATCGATATCGGTTTCGGGACTGATAAAAAACAGATCTGTGCATCCCTAGTTGAGATGGCCACTAAACCATGTCAAATATATATTAATATATAAATGAATTAAATCATTCAGGTAACTTTATTTATGCATTTCTTCAAATGAACAGAATATCCATTTTCACCGCAGCCAACTGTGGATTTCAGCCTCTTGTCTTCACATATCCTGGTCCCTGAATTATTCTAAAGAGAGTTTGTTCTGTACTGTAGGTTTTTTATTGGATAGTCTGACTTCCCGTGCTGTAAATCTGCAGCTGTCTGCTGCTGGTGTACATCATGCTCAAACTGTTGCCAGAGACATAAACTAGTGAACACTCCCCACCAACAAACTCATGGGGAGACAATATGTGGATGTACTCCCTATTATAAATAACTGTTGATTGCTGTGTTGTTGATTAAATTAACTAACTAATGATCCTGTAATTAATTTGCTGAGCTGCAGCAGCTTTTTAACATTAAAAATATAAATAAATACATTTAACAGATGAAAATAACTGCAGTGACAAGAGGCAACAGTCCTTTTCAAATTACTGTAAATCTAAAATTCTAATGGCTTATTGCTTTAATGAAATAATGATGACACATCATTTATTTAAAAAAATATTACCAAGCAGAAGCAGTTTAGATTTGTGGTGCATGAGTTTGTTGGCTGGTTGTAGTTTTAGCAGGAAGTGATCTCTCTAAAAAAAGATATCTCAGTAGAAAAGGTCACGAGATTAATGGGCATAAAATATAATAGTTAACAGCTAATATAACAGCTCAGTTATGGTATCTCATTATCAAAATATTAGTGTGCCATTACATTTTTTTTATTTGATGTCACTTCCTGTTTTTAAATTGTTATTAAAAGCCCAACACACCTGCTGCTTCCATCTGCCATGTCAGTAAATATGTTGGTAAATCACCCAATTTGATTGTAAAATTTTAAGATTTTTAAGTTCAGTTCAGTATTTTATTGGTCCTACTGGGGGAAACTCGCCTCGCAGCAGATCACAGATAAACAGTTTTCAAACACTGCACTGCACGAAAGGAGAAAAAGCAAATTGTGCTATTGATAAAAGACTTCAGTGCGTGTTTGTGTAGTTGCATGTGTACAGTTATCACCCTAGCGAATCCTACAGAGGAGCACAGAAACTCTCACAAGGAACACAACAATGCTGTCACTCCTTTTTGGCTTCAGGAAAGAGGATGTGTGGTAGAAAGATAGGTACTCATCGTGTTTTCCGGCACCGCTGACCTTAAGGCCTCACATCTGCCCGAAGAGGATGGAGCAGAGCAGGAAGATGGCATAGAGAAACAACAGACCCAGACCCAGCCGGCGATCCAGCCTCCAGTGGTTCAGATGAACGCTCATCACCTGAAAGCACAGAGACACTGGTGAAGAATACAATCAGTACCAGACACTAGGATATTAATTATAAGACAGCTAGAGTTACTGCTACACCATGAATTCTGTTTTGGATAAATCTTGGACTTGGACTGTGAAGTGGACTGATAGTGGATTTTTGAGACCAATGTCGATGGTTAAAACTAGAATTACCGGCTCCGTCAAGTTGCAGTTTACATCCATGTCTGTCCAGACTCATAGAATATATGTCGGGAAGACTTTGAGGGAATATAATAAAATGTATTAAGCGTATTGCGAAATGGAAGTTATCATTAATTTGACATGTATGATTCCAGTGAATCATTTCCAGTGAGAAACATGCAGTCTTCACTGAGAGATTATTTTTACAGGAGTACAGAGGACTGATAGAGAGCTTCATCACATGATGCAACGACAATCACCTGAAGCTCAGTATCAACAAAACCAACAAGCTGCTGGTGGACTACCAGAGGAACAGGAGAGAACACAAGAAAATGCTTAAAATATAGATGTTGCTGCAAAGAAAATACAAATTCTAAAACGTGGATGCTTCACACACACATCTTCAACCCGGCCGCACAGAAAATCGAAGCAACCACCACAGTTTCACGGTGGACACCAATTCAGTATTCGACCAAATGTCTCCCCTTCTGTTACTGAGTTATGGCGCCAAAAATGTGTTTTGCAGAACATCATTAACATCGCAGTGAAGTTGACCTTTTGGATATAAATGTCATCACCTCATCACTTTTGTCAGCATTAGCATATGAATTCTTGAGTTATGGCCAAAATATGTTTGTGAGTTCACAGTGACCTTGACCTTTGACCTCCAAAATCTAATCAGTTCATCTTTGTGTGCAATTGACATTTGTGTCAAATTTTAAGAAATTCCCTCAAGGCATTCCTGAGATATCGCATTCACGAGAATGGGATGGACGGACGGACAACCCCAAAACATAATGCCTGTGATCATATGATAATGCTAAAAATCCATTAACTATATATCGAATTATATATAATTTTTTTTAACATAAGTGTAACATTTTGATACAGTAAGTATCCTTGCCTAAAACCTGCATTAGTTTATTTTTTGGCTACTTGCTAGTACAGGTACAGTACAGTCGTACAAAGAAAACTGCACAGTGAAAATATAAGAATTCTTAAAACATAATTTAAGGCCTCAAATGTAAAGCAAATTATTTTAGAAACGGTTTCTGTTTTTGCCTTTTCACACTGAACTAGTGATCTGGGAGACATGCAGGTCAATCGTAAAGTTTTAAGGATTTAATGCAGGTAAATTCTCATTGCAAGACCCCACTTTTTCCCCATGTTCAGTTATTTCATCAGAAACGCTCTGCACAGACACAGTGCATGGTGTCTTGAATTTAGGGGTGTAAGACAATATCGATACACTTGAGTATCGCAATATTATGTTTTGAGATACTGTATCGATTCTCAGAAACACTGTATCGATTTTTAAATAATACAGTAGGTTATATGCAGAGATTCGTAGCAGACAGATTGCACAAAAAGTAGTGCTATGCTGATGTTACAGGGAAGTTTTTTCATTAACTCATATTTTATGCATGTGGTGATGAGTTCTTTATACTATACTGTTTCCTAAAATTACATTAAAAAATCACAATATATTGCCTTGCTTACAGTATCGCAGTATATTGAATTGTAACCCCTGTATCATGACATGTATCATATCGCCAGATTGTTGCCAATACACAGCCCTACTTAACTGAATTCAAATCTACCTATACTGATTTATTTTGCATTACTGACAACAGATATTAAAACTTGTTTCCTCACCGTCAGAAACACAGATGCCAGCAGCAGGACCACAGAATACACCAGTCCTTTATTATTTATGGAGACCTATGGGGGGGAGAAACATTTTTTTTATGACCATCTAACAAAAGTGAGAACCCCAAATCCCAGCATCAATAGCCTTCTGACACACATGCAGACATCAGTAAATCACAGACAGAAGGAAAAAAAAAAGATTGGTATTGTAGGGAGATATAGTGTACGCATACTGATGATCCGTGGTCCACCACAAGGGTACGCAAAGCCCAGGGGAAACCCAAACCCAGCAGGATGTCAAAGATATTGCTGCCTATGGAGTTAGACACTGCCATGTCCCCCATGCCTGAAAAGAGATGGGAAAAGTGACAAAAGAAATGCTGAATTGAAGCACTTGCACCACAAAGAGAGAACAGGCAAAAAAGACTTAGAGATTCAGAATAACAAGCTTATTGATCACACAGTGTGATCAACAAATTGTGATGCAGAGCAAGAGCAATGTGAGGATCCTCTGTCTGAATACTGAAGCATACCTTCCTACGCACCTGCATCTGAGAATGGATGTGTGAATATTTCTTTGTGATTACCTTGTCGAGCTACAATCAGACTTGCCATGCAGTCCGGCACACTGGTCCCTGCTGCCAGGAAGGTTATTCCCATGATGTAGTCTGGGATATCTAGTGTGTAGCTGATGATGGTGACCTGAGAGAAACATAAGGACACATCAGGGTCAAGTATACACAGAGAGAGCATTTTACAGTGGTGCATCCTCAAATAACTATCACTCTCTGTCCTGTTAAATCTTTTAAACTTTCAAAAAATTAATAAATAAATCCAAATTTAAAAAATCCTCAGAAAATCTGATGCATGCATACATGTAAGCATAATCAAGCATGTGTAGAGATGGAAAAATGTATTTTTTTCACTATAATTTCATTTGAAACTGTTATGTTTATCTTGCACTTAAGCTCTTAATTAAAATTCTCTTTCAACTGGCCTCTGATTTATAATTAATATACATCTATGCATAGCAATGTATAGCTCTATGTTTAGTAAATGTTGTACATTTTGTAGAGTATAACTGTTTTGTTGTATTAGACCAACAGCCACCTGACGCATCTGTGGTCAGTTTTTCATCCTTTTAGTTTGTTTGTGGTTTCAGAATTGAAACTCACAGTCTGTCGTCAGTGCATTGAGTCGTGCCTCCTTACCATCCACACCATGAGGTAGGAGAAGACGGCGATCCACAGGGTGGAGGCCACGAAGGTAACCATGAACCAGCGGTGCCAGCGCGGCAGAATACAGTTTGGCACAGTGCAGTAGAGCAGGAGGCCCAGAGGCCACGTGATCACCCACTTCACCCGCGCACAGCAGCTACCTGTCGGACAGAGGGGCACACGGTGGTCAAGACTATCAAGTATTTCAAAGTCTTTTGTCAAACAGGGATTAGCTCACCCATTCTTGAGAATTGAGACAAAACTTTACTTTTGGGGGGGGGATTTTTACTCTTCAATTATGCTGGGAAAATATATTTCAAAAGTTCAGTCTTGGCTATTAAATCCGTTAACAGGCCAACTTGATTACATTTTTTTCTTAAATAGTATTGGTTGCTAAATAGCAAGAGTTGACAAAATGTTATTTATTCTTTTTATTTCACAGCAGAGTCGTAGTGAGTAGCCATTTTATTTTTCAAAGTTGCTAAGAGTTCTCTTAATGCTAATCAAAATACACATTTAATTCTTATTTAGTTTTGATTTAGAAAAGCTACAGAGTTGACATGTTATGGTTAAGACACACCTGACTGCAATATTATTTAATGAATTTATCAAAAAATAAAAAGCTTAGTAGTAGCTCTGTAGTAAATGTTATTTGTAAATGCATATTTGAATTGTGCTGGATTATCTCACCTGGTATGCGCACAGGACTGAAAATCCCATCGTCATCCTCCTCCTCCTCCGTCTGACACACCTCGACCCCCGGCTTGTCTCCTGACTCTGCGTCTCCTACCCCGGGTGTCCTGCCTCCGTTCTCCAGACTGCAGGAGCCTGTCCTCTTCAGGCTGTTGCTGGTTGATCCCCCTCGTGACCCGGGGCCGGCCTCGCCATCCCGCTGGTTCTTCGAACTCTGGATCAGCCTCTGTCTCTGTGACAGGAGAGCGGGATGTTTTTTGTTGTTGTAGAGCTCAGAGAAGACTGTGTTGTAATGTGCGTTATATGTGCGTCAAATACCTCACTGATGAGCATGCGTCCTGCCATGGACAGCCTGGTGCGGGGGGAGAAGTGGGGGGTGATCATGATACGCAGGCCAGCGTCAGGGAAGGACAGTTTGTGGGGGTTGAGGATGAGAAGCTCATCCACCATGATGACTGGAGGAGCCTCCTGGCCGTGGACTTGGCCTGTGAAAAGGTTGTTGTAGATTAAACACATGACAAATAACATTCGGGCCATTCTGCTGAATCAGTGTCATTTGCATGTTGTAACTGTTCAAAAATAAACTTAAAAAAACAAAAAAACATCAGCACTGTATAATACATGTATAATAATATATAATACATATAAAATAACACATGCTTAAGTACTCAAACTGTGTAATGGTCAATCTCAGGGCATTTAATTTATTTTTTGCATTTCTAAATGACAAATACTTCACATAAGTAACAGGACTGAAAGTAACAGGACTGAGTTTTTAGCATAGCATTAGCAAATACAACACTTAGCATCTTCAAATGGTTTACCAAACCTATCTTTAAAAACTATATATAATAATGTCTAAAAGATAATTTAGGTAACGGGACTGAACGTTGAGATTGACGTTCTCAGTTATGCTTACAATATGATCAAAAATACAGAAAACAGAGTGAGAGAACTCAGTTTTGGTTTTCCCATTGCCTTCAGGAGACTCTAATGATGCTACTTCCTGTTTGATCATGTGACTTGTGCAACATCCCAAATTTTTAGAGAGGGAGATGTGTTAGGGTAACAGAGAGCGAAAACCTGGGGACACACTAAAATGGCTATTTTAACTAACATATACATTTCTGATGAGAAAAAATGTATTTTGTGTCTAAATTGAGCATTTAGTCACAAAAAGTCACACAATAATAAAAAATAAAAAAACAGATTTCTGAAAGATTGTAATCGTTATATTTCATGGTGAAGTTAAGTGTTAGAGAGTGGGGACAGGCTAAAATCCTGTTTTTTTCAGTGCGCTGTGTAGTTTTTCTTCTGGTTTTACATGATGTATCTTCAAATTGCAATTATGACAAAGTGTAGGACACTTTACTTATATACTAATATAATGTATTGTAAAAATATTTTTCATGCATATTTATGCATGTAATGTCCTGGGGACAGAAAAGGCACCGATTCGGCAGAATGGCCCATTCCTTTTATGTATGACAGTTTTTGAGAGAACAGACGCACAGCAGCAAAGACGAGAAGATTATTCAAACATCTTCTGACCTTTGTTGAGAAGCACCATGGAGGTGTTGCAAGCGGAGGCATCTTCTCCCCCCTTGTCATCTGGGTGGTTCTCTGATCCGAAGCAGCACGGCCTGGAGCTCCTGAGCTGACTCGTCACAAACGCCAGAAGCTGAGAGTTGAACCTGCAGCCAAACAGAGACCGTTTGTTTACAGCCACATATACAACAAATACAGTTTGTCCTCAGACAGGTGTGGACGCATGATGGTAAACTTACTTCATGATTATAATGTAGATTCCATACATGGTCATGAGGAGCAAGGACTCCCACCTGCACAGCAAGTAATACATTTGTGTTAGTCTGGTGTTTGCACTGTAAGTGAACCTCTGTTCAAAATTTCACATCAAATATAACAGATGGTATAGGCAAGGCAAGGCAAGTTTATTTGTATAGCACCATTCAGACACAAGGCAATTCAAAGTGCTTTGCAGCAGCATTAAAATAAATTAAACACAAGACATTAAGATATGAAAAATGCATCCAAAGACAACAAAATAAAATGTTATAATTTCAAGATTCTAATATCTGAAAGGCTCTGAAAACCTATTTTCTCTATCAGCATCTTAACATGGACACAACAGCAGGTTTGGTTATTCCCCACAAGATTTCTGTACTTGTGTTTTATCCTTGTTTTTCTCACGGTTTGGAAGTGGAGAGGGCTTAGTTGGAAAAACGTGACATATTTCCATGCACCAATCAGGCTTTAAGCAGATGAATGATCACTAAACTCCTTTGGAAAAATAACTAACAATGTTTTCCTAAAAAATGTTATAGAAAGTTCTTGAAACCAAGTTTTCAGAGGTTTTAAGCTGAAGTGCCTGTTTATGACGTGCCATTAGGAGAGCTTGGTCATATTTATCCACATGAAATACAAACAGCACCGTAAAATATAACAGCACTGGTGAATAAACACAACTGTGCACTCCTGAAAACACTTGATCAACCTCACAAACTGAACTTGTGCAAACAGCTGTTCCACTAAGCCGGGACAGACGCTAGATGACCACCGCTGCACGTGTGCAGACTCATATCTCAGATATTCGGAGCATGCAATGATTTGGCAAAGTGAGCTGAGACACAAATCTGACAAAGTGTATTTAGGAGAACAGTGGCGAGGTGAAATACAGCAGGACAGCTTTGGCTTGGCACACTACAATTCAATAAACAGCCTGCCATACATCACTGATGAATCCACTGCTACAACCCACATTAAGACCAGGAATAAATCTACTCTTTCATTAAAACCACTGACACATGCAACAATGGAGAGACCTTTTTTTTTCTCAAAAGGCCTCAGGTGGACAGAACAGAAAACATTCAGGACAGGCAGCTCAGAAAGCTACGAAGGCATCAAGAGCACTAACAAGCCTGTTGAGAAGGAAAAGCTACACACAGGGTTCCCACACCTTCTTAAACATCAAATTCAAAGACTTTTCGAGGACCTTCCAGGCCCAGTTCCCTTAAACTCAAGGACCCAACACCGCATTGTTTGAGACACGGATCAAGGTTAATTACTGTGAACTTTCATAATGACGACGAGCAGCTTTACAGAAGCTCACAGACAACAATTAAAGAGTGAGAGGCGTGAATGTGCGTTGCGATCATTAGCTTTCTCGTTCACTAGCCGCTGTTTAACCTGCATCATTCCACTTCAATCCCTAATGCACGCACAATGACGCAACTGCGGGAGACACACATGAGCCTATTTACTAACATTAAGTAAAAGAAAATATCAAAAGAACTTCAATTTCTATTCTTGCACAAAATCTATAAATTCAAGCACTTTCAATGGCCCACGTCTATTTATGTCTATTTTCAAAAACTTTCAAGGCCTTGATTTTTTTCCACTCAAATTCCACGCAATCGATCTAAAGGGGCTTTCACACCGCCACGCGGCAACCGCCTTGACAACCGCCTACCTACAAGAGGGTTTCCCCAAAAAGCAAAGCGTTTTTAAAAACGGTTCCTGCCGCCCGGCAGCAACTGCCAGAAGTTCAGCACGGTGAACTGTGGGCGGCAGAGCAAAATACGTGCACGTTCACGTCGGCAGCAACCACTTCATACCGCCGCGGTCTCAACCGCCTCCCCTCTGCCGCCTTTGAAATGAATGGAGGCAGCGAGTTGCGGTGTGAATGTCCTATAAGAGCCGAGCTCCAAATCACTGATCATGTGTGTGATGACAGACTCCTCCTCCCCACAAATTAAACATTTCACCACAGATATTAAATTGAGCTTGTTCCTCGTCACCTCCTCTGACTGGAAATACACGTTCAGATTTATTATTGTCGAGTACGAATCAGGAACCACATTGATTTAACATGTTCCACAATCGCTGATTGTTGAACCTGTTGACACGCTCATTTTCATGATTGTAATAACAGTCATCTGAGGGAGAGGTTGTTGACACCAATCAGAACCAATCAGTGAGGGGACAGTATGAATACAGATCCCTACTGTGGGAAACACTCCTATGGAAATGTGATCATATGAAAAGTACAAACAGAAGTCAAGTTACGTGGACTCACCAGACAACTGTAGCATCATAGATAACCTAAAGAGGGGAAAAAACAGATTCTTCAAAACACAATGTGGAGGTGTAAAAGGCTAACACACAATAATAGATTATTTTGGCAAAAAGCAAATCTCACCATGATGAGAGTCAGTACAGCGAGGATGTAGTAGGAGGAATCTCTAAAAAGGGACCACCACGTCAGAACCACCGTCTGTGGGGAAAAGTTATAAATGTCAGTGTTCATTCACTCAGGAACAACTGCGCGCAAGATGTCGGTTAAAGTTTTTCCCACCTGGCCCGCAAAGATCCCACTGAGGCCAATGATGACCAGGATGTTGAAGACGGCGGAGCCGACAATCGTGCCGACTCCAACGTCTCCTTTGGTGATGAAAACACCTGAGGGGTGACACGGGGACAGAGGGAAGGAGAGGAAGTCAAATGTGTGCATTTGGTATCTGGATTTGTTTGTTTTCAGATTAGATAAAATCCCTGCAGTCTGTCATCTCCTATCGGATTCTGTGGAGTCTTATTTTCACTTTTGTATTTACACAGAGGAACGCACGCCATCCAGCTCTGTATTTGGACTTCATTAGTCACTAATCTCCAAGAAAATACCTAAAAATAAGGAAAATCCCTTTTGAGCTTTTGAATTACAGTCTGCTGACATCTGCTGGATGATTTTAGCACTGCAGAGGATGTGGAGATTTTCAAATTCCAGCATTTCTCTGCTAAAATATTGAGAATAAGAGAAAACTAATTTTGGCAATTTTTTTGCAAAACTGCCACGTGATTGGCTGAGCTACTAACCAATGAGAGAGGTGAAAAGCTCGGGAGCAGAGCTTCCTGCAGCCATAAACGTCGCCCCGGCCACATCTTCACTGAGCTGCAGGTTCTGAAAATAAAAACAAAAAAACAACTCAATAAAATGAGAATAATCAAATCTGTTAAACTAAGAAAATTATATCTGAAGGCAGGTTGTTGACGTTTTCTCACCTCAGATATTTTCTCAAGGGAAGGGACAAAGTAGTCGTCACAGACAATGGCCAGAGCGTAGAACATGTAGATGGCCTGGACAGTCACAGGTGAGCACATATAAGAGAGTGGAGGGAAATTAGTTCTGTAGGTTATGGTTTGCTGGTTTCTGCTTCTGCAGATTCCAGGTGATATTTTGTGAAATACTCACACAGAGTGCATGCAGACACACAGCCCCCTTCCTCCTCTGCTCCTTCGTAAAGATGTCCTCTGGAAACTCGTGGATGGCTGCGGGGGGGACAGACATGATCATATACATACAGTTCCTTTTCCACTCATAAACAGACATATTCTGCAAGCTGCATCCCTTGCTCCGAGCAAGCAGCAGAATAACACTAAACAATATAAAAACATCTATAAGGACACCCTCCAGCAATCATCCAAAAGACACGATACAATATAAACAACATCTGACACACACACACACACACACACACACACAGAATGAATGACATCATTTACTTATTGTCCTCTTGCTTCCTTTTTTTCCCAAATGCAACGATGTGCTTTGCTTCCTTCTGATTTCTGATGTAAAAGTACAAAGCTTCAATTTTTAAGTACCACCATCTTTAATTACATCCATTCATTTCAAAATGAACTCACAAAAAAGAACAGAAATCATGATTGTAATTTTGTGTCATCATACTGCCTGTCTGTTAGACACAAGAGGGAGCCCCAGGGATGATGTATTTTTGTAGGCCAACCAGGAAGTTAGCATCGCCCCGGTTCCCTCGGGGGTTTTTTCCCCATTGGATTTTGGATCATTGCAGAAAATAAGCTTTGTGGCAAACAAAGGTTTATGATAATTACACACATTTTGTCTAGCAAGATAATCTCTCCATATGAACACCACTTTAAGATTTTTGAAGTGTAAATGCAATCGCCAGAAGTAAAAAGCTAATGTTAGGCTATAAACGAACTACACCACGGTTGCGTGTTGCAGTCCCACATCACTGTCCCCGCTACTAAACTGACGGTGACGTTTAATGTCCTCAACAACCTCAACAAAATGTGAAAATCTCTGAAGCTTGTGTTAACCACAGACCTTATTTCAGACATGTAACCAAAAACACATTAAAAAAAAAACATCGACTTCGAGACGGGGGAACCAGAAATGCTAAAATGCGAACTCATTTCTGGGAATTAGAACTACAAACTGGGGCGCCCTATTTCTTTCACAACCCACAACGACATCAGACCACAATGTCTGTCTTGAACTGAAGAGTGAGACAGGAAGTGAAACTGGCAGCTGCTTCCTGTCCTTCCTCGAGTGTAAAAGGAGAAAAAAACTGTTAATGACAGCCTAGCTTCCCTCTGTTCCCTTGACGCTACAAAAGAGAGCCTCGAGAGTGTGGTGCAGCTCCAATTTACAACTCAGAGCCGAGCTGGATGAATTTAAACTACTGGGGAGCATGGAGCTATTAATAGCTCTTCTGCTGTGTGAGACAACAGTGGGTCGACAAGCACACAATAAGCACAGTGCAGCCGTCCTGATGCACCGCGGCTGCATGGAAACTGAACAACAGACTGCAAGGATTAGGAGAGGGTCCCTTGTGATCGGGGATATGAGATTTGATCTTTGACACTGCAGTGTCAGAGAGTGAGAGGAGGAGGCCATATGGTTCCCGAGGAGGGGACAGTAATTTGGTTATGAGCAGTTAGAAAATGTAAATGTTTGTGCAGTGATGTTTACACATTTGTGTCTGTGCCAGAACGCAGCATTGGCTGCCTGGACGCTTGTTGTGCCATAAACTGCTTCTTGTGCATCATTTTCAAGGCCCAGAGTTGAAGTGAGTTTCTGAAGGTTGAGTGTCTCCGTTTTGTGAGAGGACAAAGCCTATTTTCTGTGTGCCAGCTGTTATTGCAGGGCAGGGCTGGTCCGCTAAATCACCGAGGCTTAGCATGTAAACTTTCTGTCATCTTATCGCACGAAAGAGGCAGCCTGAATGTGAAGCTGCACCGTATGCGTCTCCTCCCGCGGTCTGTCACGCTGATCAGCTGTTGGACATCTGTGGCTTTATTTCTTTCACCTTCGGCTTTGCTCTCTGCGTCCCGTCTAACAGCGCTGGAAGCCTTCCAGTCTCCTTTCTGCCCCAAAACATAAACTCTCAGGTTATTGTCGGTGGAAACCGCGGGCTGCAACATGTACCTCAGATGGATGCTTTGAGGAGTTGCTCTGGTGAAGGCAGTTGCTATGGCGACACTCTCCCTGGGGGCAGCTTTTTTTTTCTTTTTTTTTTTGATGGGTGGCAGTAGGAAGCCAAAGGCAAGGCGATTGCCTGAACAGTGAGAAAGGGGGAGGTGAATATGTGTTTCCCATGGTTAGGGTTTATAAAAAATGAAAAAAAGAGAAGTGACAGCAGCTCTGGACCGTGATGTCTAAAAATATTTATTTTTCCTTACAAACCCTCAGGAGAGGTCTGAGAGAGCGAGGGAGGGGGAAGAACGGCACAGAGATACACAGCCTATCTCAGCATACTGGTTTACTGAAGGCTACTGGACAGGAATGTGTGTTGCCGAGGCTCTTACGGCACGATTTCACAACGCAACACCACAAACTGAAACACCCAGGTTCAAGACGATCGCACATCTGCAACCTCCCAAATCAGGGAATTAAGGCGGATGTGCCATCTGCGTGATAAAGTCAGTAGTTTTGTATTCAGAGGTTGAGCTGCAGTGTTGATGTGCTGTTACTCTGACAATATACTGTAAGTGCCTCTGTAATCACACCTCTAACAGCATTTGCTCTGTGCTTGGTGGCTTTATAATGCCACAATACTAAAATGCTTCCACAGCTCGGATCCAGTTTTGTCTTTCACAATCTTCACAGCAACTCACATATCTTTGTTTCATTCCTCCACAAGCTGAAGTCATCTTACAAAGTCAATCCACAAGTGTAAATAGTTCCATATACATTTCCTCAACCTCCTCACATGTATTGCACATAAACTGCTGCTATAAAACATAAAGGACATCACTACTGGCGGAGGGCAAATGCGAAGCTTTCATGAACTGGTTGATGGTATCAATCACTGATAAATGATGAAACTGAAAAATGTTTCCATTTGTAATTTTGTACAGATAAATTCAAACTCCATTTATTCAAAAACATTTGTCAGCAGGATTACAGAAAAACCGCTGGCCCGATTTTCAGGAAACTTGGTGGAAGGGTGTAGCACGAGCTAAGGACGAACCCATTAAATTCGGGAGTGGATTCGGATCATGGGGTAATTACAAAAATTATTTTTCACTTGCGTTAACATTGCAAGATAGGGCATGGCATTGGCGGAGGTCTCTCTGAGTGCACTTCTAGTTTCACATGATATTGAGGTTTTGTGATTATTTCTTCAAACTTCAACAGAGGCTACACTTTCATCTCGTCAGCTCTGAGGTTACAAGTGAAACTGTCAGTAAGAAGTGGTGACTGGAGAAAGCCTTTCACAGACTAAACGGAAGGATAAGCAAACAACGTTTTGTGACATCTTTTCTAAATTAAAATCTTAAGCTTCAATTATGGGTGCACCTGTTGATTAAAACAGCGATAACAATACAATTAACTCCACAATCCAAAACGCATATTGATCTACTCTTAAAAGACGGAGATTTGAATTGGACTATAATTTGGGAGAATGATAGGAAGTCTTTTAGGTTTATTAGCAATACACTGCTACAATTTAAAGTATTAAACAGACTTCACCCCCACAAAAATGAATGAAATAAAATGGCTCTCCACTGAAAAGTGCATGAAATGCAAAACTCAAAAAGGCACCTTGATGCATACAGTATGTTGTGGGATTCGAATATCTGAGTTTACTTTTGTCCTGAATTGTGTATACTAGGACCATCTATCTATTCTATTCCTGTTCACAAAAAAAGTGAGATTAGAATATCTTGAAATATGAGATAACTGAAGCCATTTAAGAATTAAACTTTAACTTGCACATAGTATACATGGTGAGTTAGGAGTGTTTAACACAATGTGGATTTACAGTTGAGCATTATTTACTTGGTATGCAGCCCAACAGTTAACCAAGCCAATCAAGACATCACTTTTTTCTTCTTGTTTTTTTTTATTCAGTCAGTAAGAACAATGAATGAAACATAATTAACAGTCTAGAGCTAGGTAAGTGTTATTTGTTTTTCACTGTGTTTCTCTTGTGCGTCACAAATTTACTCGTCATTTTGTTGTGATACTTCATGCTGGCTTTATTTATTGTCTAGATACGGTAGATTTATGCTGACTGTAAGACAACAAAAAGACAGTGATAAATTATAACAGAAAATGACTCAGTGATGGAAAAAAAAGTACACTGAACAACAATTTAACATACTAACTGCACAGCATTATAAAAGCCAGGAGGCACATGTTAAAATGAGACACTGTTTGTCAAGAAGCAATATGTACCCCTAATGCATCTGCACTGTGTGTCTGCTATATAAAAGTTTATTAGCTTTTAGTTGAATCCACTACAGCATTTATAGCAATCATAAAACACTGTTGCCTATTTCAAACCGCAGCCAGGCATTAACCAGTTACCGGTTTATTTTGACCACATAATGACAGATAACAATTTTAGTCTTAAATCTAAGTAGCAAATGCAGCGTTCATTCAATCAAAAAGGGTACTGTCTTTTTTAAACTGAAATCTGTTTATGTTGCACTATTATGGCTGCTGGGTGTTTCACAGAGTACAGATGGCGGATCCTTTCTTATATGTGCATTTTATCCAAGTCCAGATCAATAAAGCCTGTGCAGCACATTAGATCTCCAAGTATAAGGTCAATGTGCAAGAAGTGAAATCTGTACTAAGTGAAGGCGGTGCTGATGTGAGGAGCTGAGCCCCGTGCTGCAGGGGGCTTCAGTGTAGCTGAATGAAGGGACAGTGTGCGGTGCAGAGTAATGTTATCGATCCGAGAGTCTGCAGGGCGTGCTGGAGTCAAGCTACGGTATCGACGTATCATGCATCAACCAAACCGGCGCTGGAGTATCGAATACACACACACACAGCCACGCCCATACCCACACACACACACACACACACACACACACACACACACACACACATAATGGACCATAAAGAATGTGCAAGTCACTCTGTACACAAGTACACAGTAATAAATGAGTGCAAGTGTGTGTATGTGTGTTTGCGTGAACATTACCTCTGTAGAAAAGCCTCGAAGCTCCGTCTGTACGCAAATCCAGCTCTCCTTACCCTTAAATTCTCCATCAAGCCCAGGTACTTCACCTGGTGTCTGACCAATACTTCCTCAAATCGTCCTACGCACAAAAACACACACACACACACACACACATGCACACACACTTAATTTCTTCATCACATCAGTTTTTAATGAATACATACCGTATACCTGATATTTTATTCAGTCTTCACAAAAGGCAGATAATATATACACACACACACACACCTGCTTGTTTGGCGTCGTTGGGTTTGATGCAGCGGACGTATGATGGTTCCTTAGACATCAAAATCTCCATCAGCTTGGCCAAGCTCAGCTTAAACTGTGTAGCAGCCTGAAAGCACAAAAGCTAGCTAAGAGAAGAAAAGCTGTGTGTGTGTGTGTGTGTGTGTGTGTGTGTGTGTGTGTGTGTGTGTGTGTGTGTGTGTGTGCCTTACCGTCTCTGGTCTCCTCTGGTCTGTCAATTCATCTGGATGGAAACACTGCCTTATTATCGAATTCCTAGACTGGCACATCACCTGTGAAGCGTTGAAATAGAAAGCAACAAACACACACACACACACACATGTAAACACAACCATATATTTAAGTGTGTTTAACACACTGATGTGTTCTTACCTCTTTCAGGTTCCTGTACAGAAGGTCATTGTTTTTGTCCAGGAACCCTGAAGGAGATCAGCAAGACAAATAAGCAACACAACACAAACATGGATGGATGGATGGATGGTTGGATGGACTGATGGATGGACGGATGGATGGATGGATGGATGGATGGATGGATGGATGGATGGATGGATGGATGGATGGATGGATATTTATGGAAATGAATGTATATGGAGATGCAGTTGATGGACAGATGTATGGTTGGGTGGATGTACATAGGGACTGGTGAAGAAACGGTTTAGATTGGTGGATGAATAAATGGGGTGGATTGAGAGACATGTGTTGAATTGTTGGATGGATGGAGGGATGGGTGGATGGACAGGACCCTGAGGTACCCTAAAACAATTCAGCAGAGATAATAATAAAATAAAAAAGAGGAAAGGATGGATGGACAGAAGCCTGAAGAAACCTAAAATAGATTAACCAAGTGGTAAACATAACAAAATAGAAAGAGGACTAGATGGATGGATAGATAGATTTGATGAAGTGAATTTGGGGATGATTTATGAATAAATGTGTAAACTGATAGGTAAATAAATGGATGGATGAATAAACTAATAAATTAATAATAGACTGATGAACAAATGTGTTAATGGGCAGATGGATAAATGAGTATGAATAGATGGAGTAGAAGGAGGAGTGGGGTGATTAACATGGCTGGTGCATAAACACATGAAGGGACAGGTGAATGGGTGAATGGATTGATGGATGGATGGATGGATGGATGGATGGATGGATGCTCCACCTTACCGTTCACGTTGTAGTTGACCTCTCCAGCATAGTGTTGTAGACGGAACTCCTCTCGCCCCACAGCCTTGCGAATCTTCCCATTGGCCAGTTTATGACTGAAACACGTCACATTTGACAAAATCTCATTCAACATCGCAGTGTTTGAGGATCGATACAACTAAATGCATGTTCAAGTCTGTGTGCTTACGTCACAAAGTGGGCGTGGTCTCCCAGTCTATCCTCAAGCTTCTCCAGGAAGGTGATGTCAGTAGCATCTCCCGGCCTTAAGCACTCCTCGTCCTGATTTACATCATTCACACATAATTAAACCCTCAGACAGACTGAGATCAGAGTAAAGACAAGACAATCTGACTCACCAGAATAGCGATGATGCCTTTGAATTTCTCCTCCACCAAGTCACAGATGATTTTGTTGTTGAAGTATTCCACTGACTCCCACTGCCCATGAGAGAGAAAAAAATCATTTCAGCTTAGATTTTTGCAATTGTACCAACATGAGCATTTAAAGGAAACTTACAC
>JAOVVB010000031.1:14154213-14165520 GCA_028570985.1 Heterobranchus longifilis | reverse complement strand
CGTTATGAAGCTTTACAGAGCAGAAGGAGCAGATATACATCTCAATATCAACTGTTCAGAGGAGATTATTGTGTATTCTGGATAAACGCCTTCAGTATTGTTTAATAGTCTAGAAAGAAAGAAACATCAGGAACGACCATGGAGTTAGAAAGTGTGTCCAAACTTTTGACTGGTAGTGGAAGATGAGTAAAGCATTTCAAGGTGCAGAGTTATAGGAACAAGAATCAACCTCAGGGAGGAGACACATGTCATGGATATCATGGATTAATTTCCTACAACAAGACAGTCCATTGCACAAAGGATTTGTAAAATAGCGTATACATAATAGAAAAAGGCGGGAAGCGGAGAGGACTTGGAGTGTGTAGAGTTCGGAAACTCTCTTCAGTACATTTTTGTCCTTGAGTCATGAGGACATCTGTTGCCCTCTACTGTTGAGTCCTCGATGCTGAGTCTGACAGGAAAGACTCCGCATTAAAAGAACTCCATCCAAAATATGGGCTTTAGTAAGTTTTGGTCATTAGTGTTTCGTTTTGTTTGTTTTTCACCAATTATTTATTATTTAAATTTAAAAAAAAAAAAAGAAAAAAAGGGAAAAAAAGAAAAGAAATTCCATACTATTTAGATAACTAATTAGATTAAGTATATTATTATTATTATTATTATTATTATTTTTATTATTTTATTAAGTATACTAATTTTATTTATTGTTTTTTAGATCTTTGTAATATACCAGTATTACCAGTATGCCAAAAAATGTAACCTTGATATAATTTTTATTTTCTTCCTGTTCATCATGGACACATTTTTCAAAATAATTACAGTACATCAATATTATTTTTAAATAAAGCAGCAAAAATATAAAAACAACAACAATGGAACACTTATTATTCTTATTTTAATGATTAATTGTAGCAGTAGTAGCCTTTACAGTTTGTACAAAAATCACATGGAATCATTTTATAAGACGTAAATATTTGGACAAATAAACCTGGTGATAAATCCTCATGATAAACAATATGATAATAATAATCTATGTGTAACAATTAACATGATTTATTTTAAATATTTGGCTCGATTAAAACCCATGAGTGAGAACGAAGCAGATCATAACACACACTGCACACACTCGAGCCATAAATAGATTTTAGGTGAACAAACAGATCCCAATCCTGATGCTGAACAGGAACTCAAGTCGGCTTTAGAGGTGAGACCGTGCTGTAGCAAGGTGTGTGTGTGTGTGTGTGTGTGTGTGTGTGTGTGTGTGTGTGTGTGTGTGTGGAAGTGGGCAGTTGTGTCTCACTTTTGTTCTTGTATTTGCTCACGTCTCATGACTGCCAAGACGAAAGACAGAACGCGCACACATTCTTACACACACACACACACACACACTTGTACTTGGAGTTCTTAAACCCTCTTAAATCTCACACTAACCATTCCTCTTCCTCTCGGCAAAATAAAGCTCATGGTATTTCATAAACACTTGACGTGCTTGGCCATCACAGTACTGTGTGGCCTCACACACACACACACACACACATTTGATAAAAACTACATTCTAAATGTTTTTACCTCAGTGCTGTTGAATACTCGACTCTGATTGGTCCCTCATTTTCCTATAACAGCCAATCACGTAGCAGTGACACAATGCATAAAGTTATATTGGAAGAGTTCAAGAGTTGTGGTTCATCATGGGGGAAAAGGTGATCAATGACAATGACGCCATATAGCAATCAGGCCTGAAATTACAATCACTGAGGCTTGATGTGTAGAACATTGGTTATTTTCTCAATGTTAACAGTTGCCCCCGTTACTGGTGAGATATATTTGGCAGCAACCGAACAGTCGGTTCTTCAAGTTGATGTGTTGGAAGTATGAATAATGCTAAGTGAGTCATTTTGACAAGGGCCAGATTGGGAGGTCTAGATGACAAGGTTAGAGCATCTCCAAAGCAGCAGGGTGTTCCCCGTATACAGTGGTGGTGCAAATAACCAGTGACAGGGTCATTGGCGCCCAAGGCTCAGTGATGTGCACGGGGAGCGAGGATTAGCGTGTCTGGGCTGATTCCACAGAAAAGCTACTGTAGAAGAAACTACTGAAAAAGTTCATGCCGGCTCTGATAGAAAGGTGTCAGAACACAGTGTACTAGAGTTTGATGTGTGTCTGGTTCTGTGTAGCTGCAGACTGGTCCGGATGTCCATGCTGACCCGCGTTCACCACAAAAAGCTCCTACCATATGGGCACATGAGCATCAGACCTTGACCATGGAGGCATGTAAGAATGTGGCCTAGTCTGACGTTTTTTTTTTACATCATGTGTACGGTGCATGTGCGTCACTTACCTGTGGAAGAGATGGTACCAGGATGGTACCAGGTAGCACTATGGGAAAAAGGCATGTGATGCTCTGGGCAGTGTTCTGATGGAAATCCTTGGGTTCTTGCATTCATACAGATGTTGCTTTGACACGTACCACCTACCTAAACATTGCTGTTACACCCCTTTATGGAAACGGTGTCCTCTGATTGAAGTGATGTCTTTCAGCAGGACAATGTGCCCTGACACACTGCAAATGTTGTTTACGCTTTAAGGAACAAGGAGTTCCTCAATCTCTATTTGATTGAGCGTGTGTGGGAAAAACAAGTTTGCTCCATGGGAGCCCTACCTAACAGGACTCAAAACTTTGCTGCCAGATACCACATCATGCTTTCAGAGGTCTAGTGGATGGAGTCCATACCTCAAAGGGTCAGGACTGTTTTAGTGGTATAAGGGGGGACCTACAGTACACAACATTCGGCAGCTTGTTTTAACGTTATGGCCGACTGGTGTGTGTGACAAATAGCATGATGCAACGCCCAATTTTCTTCACAATCAATTAATGTTCACCCTAGTGGTCTACTTACCTACACGTAAACTCGCATAAAATCAGAAGAACTGATAAAATAACTATTTTTCTGAAGTAAACTTTTATAAACACGGAATGTCTTATAACGTGTCCAGCACAATGAATCAGGTCTAGTGTGTGAGTGTTTCAGTATTTTATTGGTTGCCCTTGTTGTTTAACCTTTAAGTTATGCTAGTTAGCGTGAACCTTTCTATAACGCTATTAATTTAATATTATTTTAGCTTCACTACAATTTGTGATTATTTCTTTTGTACAAAACTAGCCGCCATCTTTAATTACGCCTATCTCACGTAGCGCTAAAGCAAACCAATCTCGGTTCAACAAACAGATGATAAGTGACAGATAGCCTTGTTTTTGCCTCGGAAGCCGTAATTCCCTGGGTCACTCTTGAGGAAATTGCAAGAACAGTCTGTCTTTATAAATTCCCCTCAGTCACAGGGTTTATGACATTTCGGTAAAATGAGAATCTTTATAACATGCATACGAGTTCCCGGGCTCTTAGCTAGCTAGGCGTTTGCCAAGCAAATACTGCAAGAGCTTTTACAGTAATTGTGTAGACACAGTCCAACATGGCGCCTGAGGAAATTGGCTATGATTGGACGTCATTGCAGGGTTAACAGGTGTGATTGAGGTTTATTGCTCATGGCAGCGTAAACAGTAGCATGTACCAGGGGGTCATAAACATCATACAGCAGGGGTGAGAAACAGTGCGGTGCGATTTTCTTTTTAGGTACTGAGGATGAACAACAATGTAGATTTATTTCAGTGATGTTTTTAAAATGTTTCTAATATTTAAAATCTAACCACTGATACAAGACATTAGGTCTGAATGGACATTAGGTCTGGTGCTAAAACAAATAAATACATAACGTTCACAAACGTTGGGTATCTCACAAACTCGGATTTACTTTCTATCGTTCATTCTCTTTCATTTTCACCCCCTTGTTTTTTTTTCTCATTTTTTTTCTGCACATCAGAATAAAGACTTTTTGTTTAAATTTTGCTTACAGATTGTATTTAAAATCTTTCACTTCATGTTAGTGTTGGTTTAGTTCATATGTCAAAGTCAAGTTTGTATTTGTTTTATTTGAAAAACACAAACAACAACAACAACAACAAAACACCACCTTCGTTTAATTAAGCTCTCACTTTAATATTAATAAATGGAAACGGACTACGTGAACGAAGCACAAAGTAAACACTGCGCGTGGACGCCTGAGACTCGTCACCAGCTCTCCGGCAGTGGCGAATGTGCGACGTTCACACGTATTATGACAGTTGGCTCCGAACCTCTGGTGTGTTTGGACAGAGCTGGAGCAAGCTCATGCCCTCTCGGTTGGTTTTTCTTTTATAACTCTAAAAACTGTATGCTGTAAAACTGTACTTGTAATACAGGCAAAAAGGGGCACAAAGTCTTTCGTTTCCATTGGGAGTATTTGTTGCGGTTTCTAAAACAGGTGGCTGAGATGCGCAAAATTTACAGTGCAGGATGAGGAAATGTTTGGCTTTTACACTTTCCACCGCTGGCTGAAGGACAGGCAGACCGTCGTCTCAAATGGTAAGTATAAACAACATATTTTTCTAAAAATTACTGCTATACCAATATCACCAGAATCCCAGATTTCATCATATGGATGAAATTTGTTACATCCATCTATGAAAAAAATTTGAATCTGTATCTGTTAAGGTAAAATAAAAAAAACACTTCCCATTGGACTTGCATCCTCAAAAGTAAGCGGGAATGTCATATTTTGATCGTTTCATACTTTCAAGATAAAATTTTCATGGCTTGTGGCTTATGAAATTAAAATATACGCCAACGTTACAGTCAGAGGTAAAACATAGTAATAAACTTTTCACACAAAAAAAACTTTTCACAAAAAAAATAGCTTAGCAAGTAGAAATACCTTGAATAGTTACATTTTTCTACATTTTCTTAAAATAAGGTTACAACAAACCAAACCAAATTATTATTATTATTTCTAGTAAAAAATTTTAAGCAAATATTTCTTTTTCTACTGGCAGATTTTTTTTTTGTTATTTTTCTGAAAGAACCAAAGTCTCTACCAACAGAACAAGAAATTTCTCTTACAATATTAGTAGCATTTGACTAGGAATAAACTTAATAATCTTATATTTGTTTTGTTGTAAATTAAAAAAGTTTATATATTGTATGTATATTTAAAGTTTAGCTCTAAAATGTTACCCCAATCTGTTTATGTACACTTGTAAATTTTTAATAAGCGTGGTATAATCACATTTAAAGATACAAAAGATCATCAACAAGGAAGAGTGTGATTTGGTACTATTTTCCTGAAAGTGTCTGTAGAAAATCAGACTTTTGTTTGCTTGTGGTTCCAAGTAGAATCATTTTGTATGTGTTTTAGTCAAATATTAAATGACTAATTCTTTTCAGATGGCCACTAAGATGCTTCTTTTCGCATGATATGTAACGAGAAAAAAGTAAAGAGGGGGTGTACAGAACTGAATTAAAACCATTTTAATCATAAAATATAAGCCTGTCTCTGAAAGGACAGGACGCATGAATCATGTGAGAATGTTTGAAATGGCATTAGCTGCAACACGGCTGTGACGAAGCAGAAGACAAATTAACCATCACCCTGGAGTATCAACCCAGACGCACTCTATTCCGGTTAAATAAACCAAGCGAGGCAGAGGGTTTACTGACCCACTTCAGTGTCCACTTTTGGGGAAAGGCATTTAAGCGAGCGCCGCAGCACTCCAATTTAGGAAACGACTTTAAAATCGTTTTGATTGTGTCACTTTTCTCATGATAAAGTTTTTTTTTTTTTTTTTTTTAAACCCCATTACACGTGAGTATGTGACAAAAAACACAGCCGTCTAATGTACACAATGCGCACAGCGAGTAAAAAGACGTCACCGCCACGTGCGAAGCTTATTTCCCACAGATGCCCACAGGTATTAAAAGGCTACTTATCTTAAAGCAAATGTGGCCGGGTTAATTCACACGTGAGTCAACATGATCCCGAGTACATCAAACAGATGGAGGAGAAAAAGGAGACGCTTCATATTTTTTTTCGAATCAATTTGAGAAATGGCGAAAAGTGGCAGCGAAAGGATGCGGATCTGGGTTTCGTTTCAGGAGTTGTTTTGACAAGTTGTTTTGAGCAGCTGAAGCAGCAGTCAGGCTTATCTAGAATAAGGTGATAACATGTATAGATTAGGTTTATTGGCATCTTAGGGCTATAAAACAAGCAAGCCCTGTATGTCAAAATACAGCAATATCCATGTGATAGTTAGGAGAGCCTTTTAGATTGGGTAAAGTAAAACAAGTGTGGTATTACTTCCGAATGGGAACACTTCAATAATGAAAATAAGAGTTTACTGCTATTTAAATAGTTCTTAGCTTAAACTCATGCAAATGAATAGTTAGATGATATAAGGTTGAAGGATGTTTTCAAATTCCAGCACTATCCACGTGCCAATGTCGCTCAGCTGCTATGATCTACCCTTGCTTTGTCTTGTATTCAACCTCACTTGCCACCTCGTATACGTGTGTATGAATGCAAGGAAAGAAATCAATTACAAGAGATTACGAACTTCCCAATTAATTGCATTTAAGATAAAACTTACCTGTTTTTTTCACATACTTTTCTTTCTTTCATCAGAAAAATGACAGATGACCATGTTTTCCAGAGGCCAGTGAGCCCAAAACCGTGACCCTCTAATACTCCTGAAGAATGAGCCTTTTCTTCAAAATCTTCATGTTGCATCTTGGGTGGAAATATGAGCCACACCTGCGAATCCCAGGCAGCCAACGCAACAGTCGATCTAGGTCCTCTGGGGGGCCATCAGCCCTGGGAAGTGGTTCTGATTGTTCTTGTGACCGGGACGCTCTCGTTTATCACCATCTTGGGTAACCTGCTAGTGCTCATCTCTTTCCGGCTCAACCGGCAACTACGAACCATCAGCAACTATTATCTCCTGAGTCTGGCGGTGGCTGATTTAATCTTGGGCACAGTATCGATGAACCTCTACACAGCCAACATCATAATGGGTCGCTGGATGTTGGGACATCTAGCATGCGATCTCTGGCTAGCGTTAGACTATGTGGCTAGCAACGCTTCTGTTATGAACCTCCTAGTAATCAGCTTTGACAGGTACTTTTCCGTAACCCGACCATTAACGTATCGGGCCAAACGGACACCCAAAAGAGCCGCGATGTTAATTACGCTAGCATGGGTGGTATCATTTGTACTGTGGGCTCCTGCAATCTTGTTTTGGCCCAATTCAGAAGGAGCATTGAAGGAAAAAGTGAATTGCTCTATCCCCTTTCTAACAGAGCCTTCTTTAACCTTTGGAACAGCTATAGCTGCTTTCTACCTTCCTGTCAGCATCATGATCATCCTATATTGGAGAATTTACTGGGAGATTGAAAACAGAGCAAAAGGACTTGCCAAGTTTGTCGGCTCTGTTGGTAGCAGTCAGAGTAGCTCAGTGAAGGCAGCAAACAAGTGGTCCAACAGTACTCGGAGCAGTGTTAGCAGCTGCATTGAGACCCATCCCAGAAAGGGTCCAGAGCTTGCCAGGAAAACATCGGTTGGGTGCTTTCCCGCCAGACAAAAACAACTTCCTTTGGTTCCAGGAAATCTATCCATGCCACCACCACCAAGTGAAATCAACTACAAGGAGGCGTGCAGCAGCAGCAGCTGGAACATGGAAGATGAGGACGACGATGATGCTGCAACATCTTCGACGAGTGAGGAAGAGCAAAGACAAGATCATAAAGCAACAACGTTGTCCACATCAAACCCTGCCATCATCAAGCTCAAGGATCTGCAAGGAACATCAGAGTATCAGCAGGAACTTCCAGCCTTAGCCGCCCAAGTTTCAGATCCGTTATCTGGCCAACCCTCCAGACATCTTCCACTGAAAAAGAACAGACTGCAGGATCTCAGCCTCCAAAAACAGCCCAAAACCAAAAGGCGAATGAACATGATCATTCGAGAAAAGAAAGCAGCTCGGACGTTGAGTGCCATCCTGTTGGCCTTCATCCTAACGTGGACTCCGTACAACATCATGGTCCTGGCTTCTATCTCGTACTGCGTTCCCGAAAAGTTGTGGCATCTCGGATACTGGTTGTGCTACGTCAACAGCACCGTTAACCCCATGTGCTACGCTCTGTGTAACGAATCGTTCCGAACCACTTTCAAAACGCTGCTACTTTGCCGCCACGACGATGCCAAAAAGTGGCAAACAAGCCCCCCGAGCCGTCGTGCTTCAGTCAGGGCAAATAAGTCATGTAGCACAGTGTGATACAAACAATGTCTATGGACAACATTTATGTAGTAATGGAGAGGAAACCCTGAAGTTTGTCTCTAAAGCTGCCCTCTCAGCAGGTTACTTCGGTTGACCGGAAATCTGTAATTCCTCAAGAGTTAGCAAAAGGCCTTAAAGTATTTTTAGTCCACAGCTTGTTTTGGATAATACTCATGTGTAAAATAATGTTTTTTGGCCTCCACATGCACTGAACATCTTTTTTTCTTGTTTTTCGACTCCCTACCAGATATAAACGACGTGGAACATTTGGATATTTTTGGTCTGTTTATTGAAGCACTGCTATGTTATGTTTTCTGGAATCCGTGCCCAAGTTCTTTCCTCCAGCATCTTACAACGTATCTGCCTTGTGTCCTGCCTACCAGTTTAACGTCTCAGCTGCATGCCATTTAAAAAAAGAGGGACGGGGAAACGATGACTAAACGAACAACCACTGCTCTGTTTCCTATACACGGCCCCTTTGAACAATGCAGCCAAGACTGTTCCACTGAGAGGACTTTTCCATCGGTGGTATTACTCGGGCTACAGCTCGTTCATTGTTATGGTACAAAAAAATATTTAAGGAAAATACATTATGGACGTTATGGCTATGTTATTGTTTATGTTAATACTATAAAATTCATCTAAAAAAGACTTTTGCTTTCCACATCATAATGAATAAGAAAAAACTGCCTCAGTCATAACTGCAACCACTAATCAACCAAATCTGATGATTAAACATAAAATTGATTAAAACTAGCTCAGTTATGAAGAATGATGTAGAACTTCATTATTTCATTTACTTTTTTACAGTTACAGATTTTTAAAAAATCATAATATGGTCAAAAGTTTGTGCACCCTTTACCATGTCATCCGTATGTGCTTATTGAACAACCCAGCCCAATTTATTCCTCCCTTTGCTGTTATAATGCACTAAACTCTTCTGGGAAGGCTTTCCACTAGATTCTGGAGCATGGCTGTGAGAATTTGTGTTTTTATTACTATGATGTGTATATAACCAAAATAAGGATGGATTCCTGTTGAGTCTGGTTCCTATCAAAGTTTATTCCCATTGTCATCTCAGGGAGTTTCTCCATGTCACTGTTGCCTTTGACTTGCTCCATCAGGGACAAACTGATAGTTACAGTTGAGTCTTTTTTTGTTTATACTCACATTTTCTAATATATTTCCTTTTTTTTTTTTTATTCCGTAAAGCTGATTTGTGACAATGGCCATTGTTAAAAGCGCTATACAAATAAAATCAGGTTCCAGTTCATCCCAAAGCGGTTGAGATCAGGACTCTTTGGATTTAACCTTAATACATCTCTTCCTCATGGAGCTTGCATTCATGCTCGAACAGGTTAGGTTGGAGGGCTCTTGGTTCCAGTGAAAGGAAATCGTTTGGCTTTTAAGGCAAAAGTTTACGGTGTGAAGGTTCCGGGTTTTTTTTGTAGTTAAAACAGTATATTGCAATTGAAGGATTAACATTATGAAAAGAAATGAAAAGTCGCATATCTGCCTTTTTCTTTAACAAATCCTATTCGCACGGAATTAGTATAAACTGGGGACCTTGTGTGATTTGTAATAATTGCGGAGATTGTCTGTGATCTTAATCCCGTGTGAATCGGCCATGTCTGTAAATTGTAATGTAAAAATTCCATCGCAAATGACCTACTAAGGTCCTGTGCGAATTTCCTGCGCGCCTTTTAATCCATCTTCCGCAAAGAATTGAGGCTGCGTTGGAGCGCCTTGGGAGTATTTTGGGTGCCGGGTCACATCGCTATACACTATACAACAATACAACATGCAGAAGGAGAAAGAGCGAAAGCAAAAAGAATTATTAGAAAGTGATGGATGACATGCATAGGGTCACGTCATAATGCAAGGTTAATATGTTACAGATAAATCGTGTGTACAGCTCGAACCCATTGAAATGTAAATGACACAGGGCACGATAACTATATCTGTTTCTTTTCTTTAATCCATCTAACCGGACATCCATATTTCTTAATCACAAAAGCTGCTGAGCAAATAGTACAATAGTCTGTGTTAATGCTGCTGCTGACCTATAACTCAAATAATACATCTGTTTTAATATTTTATAAAAAAAATTATTACAATTTCCCCTTGGTGTTAATAAAGTACTCTTATCTATCCAACAACCTATCTATCTACATTTAAACTCCTTCTGTTTCACTCCTCCTCCAAATGTGCCATTTTAGTGTCTACATAAGTGCGCTGAGCCACACCCCACTAGAAAACAGCAGAGCTGAACAACAAGCAAGGCTCTTATATGAGGTCACATTAGGGGGGGGGGGGGGGGGGGGGGGGATGGAATTGGCCCAAAGATCAGGGACTGTTGTGTTTGTTCATGCACACTGGAGACCCACCTGAATGTCTACACACGACTAAAAAGTGGAATACTACTTCAAATAACATTATTTTTACGTTCAAGCATTTACATCCCACAGAGCCAGAAGTAAAAATAGTCCAAAAAAAAGTCGATGCAGCGGAGTATAAATATAATAGTCAGTGCTAAATAGGTTTTATTTTCTTTCGAGAAAGAAAAAGAAATCATGATTTGTACCACAAAAGCAAAAACATTCCATCATGAACAAAACCTTTTTTTTTAAGAAAACCTGGCAATTTTTTTCTTTTGACAAAAACAAGTAAAAATGGCCACTGATCAAATAAAAAGCAAAATTAAAACAGCTGTACTAAAAAAAAACAACAATAAAAAATGTTACCTTTAATTACTGTGTTGTTAAAGTGTGTTAGCTGATCTAAGAGCACAACTAAATATTACAAAACTTTCCCAAACAAACAAACAGAAAACAAAACCTGTTGAATTTAACGTGAGGCGAGCGTAAGCGCAGGTGTACTTTGATAAGTGGTACCAGGTAAACATGCATATGGTTAAACAGTTCTAACTGTAAATGACACTAGGATACGGTCAAAGTGACAGGTGCTGGAAGCAATACTCAGAAGTACTGCGGGTTGCCTAAGTAACCGCCTGGACAAAAAAAAATAATAACACCGGCGTCATCGTCTCGACAGACAGGACGTCATGTCCGTGCTTTTGTCCCTTTTTTTTCTTTTTTTTAAATCAG
>JAOVVB010000031.1:14036037-14054049 GCA_028570985.1 Heterobranchus longifilis | reverse complement strand
CATACTCCCCTCGCACACACACACACACACACACACACACACACACACAATCGTTTTGCCCCATTTGTCCCAGACATTCTTGGCTTTAAATAACAAATTACCTCTGATATGTATTAACTCGGACATAAGCTTCCTCTCCGCACAGATATAAACAGAAGAGGTTAAAACACTTACTCTTTCACACACACACACACACACACACACAGACATTACTCAAGAGTGGAAACTGTTTCTAGAGACAGGGAGATGGAGATAAAAGTTTAAAGCAGAAAACGAGAGCGCCTGCCATGTGTGTGTGTGTGTGTGTGTGTGTGTGTGTATTATAGACTATAGACCCTGCTGCTAGACTCTACGGCACCTCGCCTCACCATGAGCACAATGAGATACAGTAGAGTCACAATATGGAGAAAACATTAAAGACTTAAGAAAAAAGCAAAAGAGAAACGAAAAAAATCGCAGAATCTATTCTTATTCCGTTTTATTTTTTACGTCTTATTTTTCCCTTCATCTGAAATTTGTAAATCTTACACTAAAACCCAGCAGCCCTTTAGCGCCTCACATTATAAAACTCCACAAGGAGCCAAAGTTTAGGCCTGGGAGCAGAAGTCCGTCCATCTGGACGCACTCGAAAGCCAGGAAACAATCAAACCCGGTGTAATTGTAGTGCTTGATACAGAGCGCAGCGAAATCCTCTCTGCCTAAAACGCAGCGCTGTGGCCAAGAAGGAGAAACGCTGGGGAAAATAAAAATCCCCAAAAAAGCATGCTCCCTACAAAACTCCAAAGCCAGACCAGACTACAGTCTCCTACAGCAGGCATATAAAGTCACGCTAAGACCGCCGGCGTAATCCTCATTTATCTGTCCAATTTGAAGTTATTCTAATTCCGACTTTTACTGCTCGCTTTAACATCTCGCTCGGCTCTCGCTCACTCAGACGTGAAACACCTTCTGTGTTTATATGCTTCTTGTAAAACTTGTATTTACGGCTGCGGAAGTTCTAATTATGACCTGGCGAGGGTTTTTTTGGGAAACGAATACAACCAAAAAAAAAAACCAAAAAAAAAAGCACCATAATTACACAAAGCTGTCAGACTGTCAGTAAAGAAAGCTCATTCCCTAAAAGTACTTTTAAAGGTCCTGTATTATACTCCATTTTAACAAGCTGACATAAATTTTTAGGTTCCCCGAAATGTCTTTGTTAATGTTCCAGATAATAAACTCAGATCATGCATTCCGGAATCCCTGAAGTTTTATTCCTGTTTCAAAAGCACTGTTTCGTAGTCTATAGCTGTAAACATAAAAGTGCGACTTCCCCTCCCCCACCCCCCTTTGTGGAAGTGAAAAATTTTCCTTCTTGTCTGGAATAATATTATACCTAGTGGGAAAATTTAAAATCATGTTCAAGCACATTTATTGATGAAAATGGAAAAATAAAGAGTACTTTCTTATTTTTGTCTGGAGTTTTGCTCTGTTGTTATGCGAGAGCATTATTATAGTTATTAATATTGTTACTCTTCCAACAATCTGAGGACCTGAGAATCAGGGTTTCAGTAGCAGAGTTGTTGGCGCGAATGTTGGACTTAATGTCTGAAAATTCAATGCAGCTACTGTACATGATGCTGAGCCTCGGAATATTTAGCGATCCACACAGTGGTGAGCAACGAGGAAGTGCAGTTCCAAGTGAGTTCGAGGTGATGATGAAAGGTGAGGGTGTTTTTTTTATTTTACACCGTCTTCACTACCGTATTTGCAGCCGAGCCAACATTTGCCAAAATGTACGTTTGGCATCTTTTCATCATACTGTTAATGGATTTCACTAACTTCAGTGCTGTGAATGTCTTATACATCAATCAGTAACCATAACAACCCTGTCTGCATCATCACAAATGCAGAAACAGTAAGTAACCTGATAACCGAGACCAATCACCTTCCTCAACATACGCCAGCGAGCACAAGTTTCATTCACCTAATGAACCGTAAAACCAGAATGTTGTTCCCATTAGATCTTAGGACTGCTCCTGGAATTTTAAACAGCTTGACCAAATCTACCAGAGGCAAGCATGAAAACATTTATCAGCTCATGACCAAATAGATTTTTCCATCTATCCATTCATCTAGGAACCTCTGTAGTCCAACTAGGAACAGTGGAGGCCAATGGTGACCACTGTATTTATTCTACCGTGGTAGGACCTCCAATCAACATTTACGTGGGCATGGGCAACATTCACAAACTATGCACAATTCTGGAACTCCAGTTCGCCTAATCTGTATGTCTTTTGGCTGTGGGAGGAAGCCTGAGTACCCGGAGAACTTAGTACAGTATGTTGAATTTTGAATTTAGAACAGAAATTTAAACGCTTCTTTAAAAAGGAAGTGTTTCTGTTAATTCCGTTTATTAATTCCTCACCCTTACTCACTCACTCACTCATTGTCAATACCGCTTCATCCTTCATACAGGATCGCAGGGGGGCTGGAGGCTAGCCCAGGAGACAAAAGGACGGCATGAGGTGAATACACCCTGGATGCACACGCTACGGGAAATTTGGGAACGGCAATTGGTGTATTCTGCATGTCTTTTGACTGTGGGAGGAAACCCACAAAGAACCAAGAATGGCGAGAACATGCAAACTCCATGCACACACATACCCGAGGCGCTAACATGGCCAACAACTATAACACTGTGCCGCCAATAAATTGCTTCTTGATGTAATGTTTTCCCCAGCAGGTGAAAACCAGAAAAACACTCACTGTCTCACTCACTCATCGTCGTCTATAACGCTTTATCCTACCGTGGGGGGTCTGGAGCCTGTCCCAGGAGATTTAATGCACAAGGCGGGCCAATCCATCACAGGATTGCACACACATACACACACTCGCCTACTCATTCACACACTAGAGGCAATTTGGGTATGACAATTAGCCTAACCTGCATGTCTTCAGACTGTGGGCGGAAACCGGAGAGAACCCGGAGGGCACACTCACACCACCACCGCTCAAAAGTTTAGGATCACTTGCAGATGTCTTTGTTTTTGTTTAGCGATTTATTTCCTACATTCTACAGCAATACTGTGGATTTCAAAACTATGAAATAACCCACATGGAATTAGGTTATTATGTAACAACAACAACAACAACAGCAACACTCAGCTGTTATTTTAAGACACAGAGGTCAGCTGTTCCGGAACAGTTCTTGCAAAAACAGTTATTGTCGAGTGCATTTGCAAAACCCATCAAGCTCCATGATGAAACTGGCTCGTATGAAGACCTTCCCAGGAGAGCAAGACCAAAACGTACCTCTGCTGCCTTCAGCATTACTTTACAGTGTAGAAAGATATAAAAATCAGGAACAACCACAGAGTTAACAGGTGATCCCAAACTTTTGAGCGGTAGCAGAGGTGGGAATCGAACCCAGACCCTGGTGGTGCATGGTGACAGTGCTAACCACAACACTTTTTGATGTGATGTTTTCCCTATCAGGTGGAAAAACCATAAGTTACAAGACAAATACGCACCTGATCAGGGGTAGCCCCATGGAGACGGTGCGCAAGCGCACATAGGCTATAGATAAGGTAGTTAAACAAATACAACACGCACGATGAAAGTGAACGTGTGACGTCATAAGTAAACACATTTCTTATTTTTATGACGCATTCAGGCAGCACGCGCATAGGTGAGCCACCGTTACTGATAATAATCGCGCGTTGTTCAGGTTGGAGAGCGCGCATCCCGGACTCCAGCCCGCACTCTGGGGCAACGGGGTTCGGACGGGACCTACCGACTCTGAAGCCGTGCCCGGTGAGCGTGTCGGCGGCCTGCCCGTTCTCCCCGATCAGCGTCGTGTTGTCGCCCTGCTCGCACGTGTCGCGGCACTGGCCGTTGCGCTCGCACGTGCGCTTGCAGATCAGCGGCGCGATCACCACCTTGAAGCGCTCGCGCATGGACACGCGCTCCACGCACGCCGCCGGCCTCCGGAGCGCGAGACAGGCGAACAGCAGCAGCAGCGGCAGCGGCGGGAGCGTCACCGAGCGCATGCTGGCATCTCGCGCGCGCGCTCGGCTCGTTTGCAGTGGAGATGAAAGAAAAGAAAAAAAGAAAAAAAAGGAAAAGTAACCAAAAAAAAAAAAAAAAAGCCAACGAATGTTTCTTCTGTTAGAACAACATCAGGTCGGTTAGAGTAACAGGAGCGCACGGGACATCCTCAAGTCCGAAAGCTTGTGGTCGGTCTTCTCCTCCTCCAGCGCAGTGTTTTTCCTCTTCCAGCTGCGTGCGTGTGTGTGTGTGTGTGAGAGAGAGAGAGAGAGAAAGTGTGTGCGCGCATGCATGCATGGATCTGTGTGTGTGCATCTTAAAGTTTCGGGGAAAGTCAAGAGGAGGAGGAGAGGAGGAGCGAGACCAACCCAGTGTAAGCACTTAGTGATGTGCAAAACGATTCTTTTTTTTTTTTTTTTTACTGAGTCGATTCACCTAGATCCTCGATTCACATAGAGTCAAAAGGAATCGAATCTTTCACTCGTTTAGGATGTGCCTAAAGTCCTGAAGCCAAGTTGCTTGCAAACATGCAAACTCTACTCACACAGACCTGAGGCGGGAATCGAACCCAGACCCTAGAGGTTAATTAGTTTCCCCTGAGAATAGCCATTTCAAGTGATTCATTGCTGTGAAGTTGAAGCTATGATAGTGTCAGAATTGTAGGATTGTTTAATCCTAACACCAGCTCAGTGTTGTGGCTCTGGACTCATCCCATCCGAGATTCGGCGATTGAGGGATGACGTGAGACCTGAACACACGTCCCTGTGTAAGCTTGTGTGCTAAGTAGTGACTTCTTGTTTCTTTTATTCCTTCTTTCTAACAACTAAAGACTTTTTAAAATAAATTTTCCTCACAGCAATTTGGTTTTCAATTTAGTTTTACCACTGAATCTTCTCGATGCGTTGATCAGTAGGAGCACTATTTGGTGTGATGTTTCTTTCCTTCTAAAGCATACATATTAGGAAAAGCCATTCTTAATCTTTGAAAAGCCTCTTTGGCGACATGATTCCGTTCCAAATGCAACGAGAGAGGTTATAGGGTGGTCATTAGAACTAAATCTACTGATGAAATGCCAAGAAAAATTTTGCCAAGCCTAGAAAGAGTTGCAGCTCATTAACTGTAGTGGAAAATGGTTATTACTGCTGTGACTTTGCTTTGGAGCTTATAATAGATCTAGGAAAAAGGGTCTAGGAAATTCACACTTCACTGCTTTAACACAAGCTGGTCCAATGCTGGAAGCATTGAAGAATGTGTTGCGCTTGTTTGGAATGTATGTTATATTATGTGTATGTTATAACAAAGTGTACAAGCATGGCTTTAGCACTTCATTAATGAAACATCAAGGGCAGCACGGTGGCTTAGTGGTTAGCGCTGTAGCGCGGGTACACTTGCGTATTTACACTCTCTGATACGGCACTGATGATGTCACGTCTAAACAGTAATCTGCGTACTTCTGTTCTCAGGTATGATTGGCTTCTATATCTGATTCGATCCCTGACCGATTATGCTGTATTGTTTCCCGAGACCACCTTTTCCAGCGGACTCGGGAACGGTTCCAGAGCACAAGAGCGATTGTCTTCTCACTGATCGAAATGAATCAGACTTTGAGGGTCAAGTGTTCCTGGAAATGATCTTGGAGCCCTAATGTAAAAAGAAAAAATGCCCATAGTGTCTGGAAGTTGTAACCAAACTCTGACTTCTATTCACCTTCTTCTGAAATGTGGTCCAGTTTATTAAATGTGGTCGCTGATCTTGATTGTTCTAGTTCTGCAGGACCAAAGGGAAAGGAGAGTTGACTATGCTCTCCGTAGGCAATGCAGGGGCAGACTCCCCCCTTGGTATATTCATCCATGGCTCTCTGTGCAGTAATTGTTAGAAGATAAATTCAACTGCCTTAGATCGTTGGACCAGGAACCGGTTCTAATACACAATCAGACTCTACGATGAACCAGTTGCCTTGGTTTTACTGCAACCTCCCTGGAAATTTTGATATTTGTTGGGGACAGGAATAGATGGTGCTTCTGACTGTTTTGGAGGCGAGACCGAGGTGAGGCATGGAGAGACACTACTGAACACAATAATCAGACCAACGAGTCTGAACTGCCTTGGAAATTTTGGAGTTGTAATGATGTATGCATTTAAAACCTAGGAGGTACTTTGGTACGGTCCGTGGCCAGAAATGATATCTCTTGAAAGTATAATGCACTGACCCCAAAACAGAATTATGTGAAGAGTGATTTTTTTCGCTTCCTGTTGGACATCCAATGACAGACATGAGCTTAACCTGCGAACGGGAGTGGTTGAGTTGGGATGATTTTCAGTTCCTCTACAGTGGCTTGACCAAAGAAATGACTACAGTATCTGCTCTAGAGACAGTGAGCATTACCAAAAGAGAACCAAATCTGAGAGATGTATTCTACGCATAATCATTCACCTGGAAGAGGTGTGTTCGAATGGACATCCCTATTGAAGTCCATTTGCTGATCTGACCCCTGGTAAACTGGGCAGTTTCTCATGGAGTGGGCAATCTGTCCGCAATAATACCTCAACCCGTGGGGTTCATGTCTCTCAAGCTAATGTGGGAGCACTTCTGGCTGGTGGGTGCTTCTGGAGGGACATTTGGTTTGTAATTTGCTTTCTTTTCGCTGACTTCATAATGAAACTTAATCTGAGACGCTTATGTTTTGAGTGCTTATACCCGAGATGACTGGAAGGGAAAAAATCGCCCTGCAAGGAACTAGGCGTGTGTTTGGGAAAGTGGTGGCGGTGCGTGAAGACCATCTCCTGCGTCATGGTGGACCTCACCAGTGGCCTGAATAAGCAGAGCTGGTGAGTTTAATACCACAGTGACACAGACACGCCGTGTCGGCGTTTGGTAACCGGAGCTGATTGCAGTGTGTGTGTGTGTTTTCACTTTTCATGTGATGATGTGATGATCTGCAAACAGAAGCTCAAGTAAAAGCTTGTGTGATGTCACAGGAGCAGTGTGATTCTACAAATTAGTCATGTGAAAAAGGTCATGTCTGAAAAACTGAGACATCTCTCTCTCTCTCGCTCTCTGTGTACTGGAATTTGTTTGGATCGGATGTTTGGAGCAAAACCTGGAAAATGGAATGCTGTATTGTTGTTGGCTACCACATTTTGCACACACACACTCACACACACACACACACGCACACACACACACACTAAATCTTTAGGTTTAGGAAACTAAGTAAGTCTAGCCTGACTGTGGGTGAGAGAGAAAATTAAGCATGTCTGATGTGGATGAAATGAGACAAAACATGTCTGTGCATGAGTCTATGTCTGAGTGTGTCTGATCGTGTGTGTGTGTGTGTGTGTGTATGTGTGTGTGTGTAAACTAGAGGGAAAAGGAGAATGAATTGAATCACTTCCTTTGAGAAAAGTGAGAATGTTTGCTTTTAGTTGCTACGGAAATGACTACATGGGTCTGGACAGTCCTACACACACACACACACACACACACACAAAACATGCATGCAGGAATGAGCTCATAAACATACTTCACATTCTTGGCCATGTACTACACACACACATTATTGCTTACTGTACTCACATAAATGAAAGAGACAGACAGACAGACAGACAGACAGGGATGCAGTTTGTAAATGAATTATTTATCTTATTATGGAAAAAAGCTGTTGAAACCTACCTAGCCTTATGTGAATAAGTAATTGCCCCCCTTGCTAATTTATGAATGAACTGTGATTGTTAGAAAGCTGAGTTAATTTTCACTTGTCACACCCGGGCCTGATTACTGCCAGACCTGTTGAATCAAGAAATCACTCAAATAGAACCTGACAAAGTGGAGCACGCTAAAAGATTTAAGGGATTCAACATCAGAAACAGGTGAGAAACAAAGTAATTGACATGTATCAGTCTAGAAAGGGTTATTAAGCCATCTCCTTGAACCTTTGGGACTCCAGTGAACCACGGTGAAAGTCATTATACAAAAATATAGAAAACTTAGAACAGTAGTGAACATTTCCAGGAGTGGTTGGCCTACCGACATTACTCCAAGAGCACAACCACGACCCATCCAGGAGCTCATAAAAGATCCCAGTTAAGGGTCAGTGTTCATCATTTAACAATAAGAAAGAGACTGAGGGCAAAAATGGCATCCATGAGAGAGTTCCAAGGTGAAAGCCACCGCTGACCAAAAACAACACAAAGGCTCGTCTCACATTTACCAACAAACATCTAGATTATCTCCAAGAAGTTCTGGGCAAATATTCTGTGGACTGATGAGATAAAAGTTGAACATTTTGGAAGGTGTGCGTCCCATTTGGTGTAAAACTATAGTAAATAGGAAACTATAATAACACAGTTTCAGGACTTGCCATAATTGATGCAACCATGACTTCTGCGCTCGACCAAAAAATCCTGAAAGAGAAGTCCGGCCATCAGTTTGTGACATCAAGCTCAAGCGCACTCGGGTTATGCGGCTGGACAAAGATCAGAAACACACCAGCATGTCCATCGAGTCTACTCTGAGTGTCCTCGTCAAAGATCCAATTGGGATCATTAAACAGGCCATTCATAGACCATCAAAAAGACTTCAAAGTAGCCGAATTAACACAATAGGCTAAACTTTCACGTCCACCACGATGTGAAAGACTCATTTCCAGTTATCACAAACGCTTCATTGCAGTTGTTGGGAGGCACAAACAAGTATTAGGATTGGGGGCAATTACTTTTTCACATTTGGACAGGGTTTTTTTTCCCCTTAACGAAGGAAAGCATCATTTATAGACTGAATTTTTATATTTATTCCAGTTATTTCTGTGTAATTGTAAAACTTGACTGATTATCCCAATAATTAAAGTGTGACAAATACAAAGAAAAGAAATCTGCACTGTAGATAAACAGATATACAGATGTGTGTGTTTATAATACAAAATCATTTCAGTAGGATATACAGTAATTAAAAGACCAGCGACAGAAACGCAGGACGACAGAAACACCTGGGCTTTATTCGTCTTGTTCTGTTTTTTTTGGCGCTGGTTCGAGTAAACAGGTAAATAACATCTGTACTGCTGCAGCAAAACACAGATAATATCTCTGAAAAACAGGACATTTTCCAACAACAGAAAGACATTTTGTTTGCACCAATGTTTAGCGTTTGAGAGGAAAAATACAGCATGTGAAAAGTTTTTTTACTCAATAACGAGTAGAGCTGTGAGATTTAATAGATTACGCGAATATAGTCGATCTTTTGTTGGTTGAAGCAGCTTATTGGATCAGTCGGGTCTGTTTTTGACTCACACTTTTTAAATTATTTTAAAGTTCCTTTAACATCTAAAAAAAAAAAAACAACAAAAAAAAAAAACTCCCATCTTCCACAAACTTAATTTTTTTTAATTTTTTTATTTCTTCTTTGGAATTTCTGTGCAGTTGGTCCATTTTGCCTCCTACTGGACTTTGCTTTTTAAACAGTCAACAAGGCACATCACACAACATTAGTGTTTAATAAAAACTTCAGTAGTTTTTTAAAACCTCAAAAAGATTTGAGATTAGCTCTGTTTATTTAAAAAAAAAAGTACTTTATTACTCATTACTCACTTATTAAAACTTTATCTTTACCTGGCGGGGACGGTGGGCGCGGAGGTTCTCTGACGATCATCATGATGAGACGGGAGGGGAAACGAGGCTGCTGCTGAGTTTGTTTCACAATTTCATCCAATACCATCTTGTTCATGTTTCTATAATTTCAACTATAACATGAAATTTTATTTAATATGAAGAAATGAGGAGGGATCGAGATTTTTTTGCCTGTAACTGCTCTATTATACAATAAATCTACAGTATCATAAGATATTTCCTATTTCTATGGATAGCTTCACTTTTGGACCTTAATAATAAAAACGGTGTATAATCGCTTTAGTACACATTCACTGACACACACTTAATACACACTCTTGGTAAAAACAGTCAATATTCACACACTTAACATTGTCTAGGTTGGATTGGTGTTTGGCCTCGAGGGCAGGAACGCCGTCATGACGTCGTCACTCAACCTCCAGCGTCACTGTGGCTAACCACACACACACACACACACACACACTTACGAATCATACCGCTGGTAGAGGATAAAGCATCTGGTCAACAGCTCACAGTCTCAGAATATAAAAAAAAAAAAAAAAAGTCGACGGAAATTGATCCCTTACTCACACCAAGGATGACTCGGCCAAGATGTAGGTGTGTGTGTGTGTGTGTGTGTGGTGTGTCATTCAAAAGGACCCTCATTTTGGTTTGTTGGCGTGGACGTCTCTAAAATCAGAAACTGTCTCGCTGTCAGTTAGACAATAAACACACACAATAAAAGTGTGTGTGTGCGTTTGTCATTCAAACATTCACTCAGAGAAAGTGATGAGTGTCCTGAGACTTTCATACGTTTGAGTGTGTGTGATGTCTGTGGTCAGGAACCAAAGATTTTTAACACATGCTAACTGTACACATACTACACACACACACACTTATATAAATGGACACCACAGTGGACCATATGGACAAGTATGAAGTAAAAGAAGGCAGGAGACATTTCTCAGATGTTCTGATGAGAAAAACAAACACTGCTTCAGGTTTACAAAACGCATGCTCGGTTTTTATTGGAAAAAAAAAAAAAATTATAATCATGTGTAACACAGTAACGGTAAAACAATTTTTTCCCCTCCAGTTTTACGTAACATTTACCAAACTTTTATTTACTCACATTTATTCGACACTAAAACGAGATATATTTAAAGGTTATTTACACGTGGAGTTGTTAAGAAAACACGGCTTATGTTGGTATTAGTTTTAAAAGTATCTACTACAGAGCTATTGTTTAACACTAGACAAGAAAAGGGCTGTAAATACAAAGAAGTCAAACCATGCAACAAAAATATGAAAAGGAAAACAAAACGAATAATAAAAATGATTTTATATGCTATATTCACAAATGTTTACATGACTGAAGGGATAAAATACAAATACAACAAAACAACGTAACTCCTCCTTTAAGGAAACATCCAGGCTGCAGTTCCTCAGGTTAACATTTTTAAAATATTCTCGTTTTTTTGTCTAGTTATACTAGAGTATACAGTATTCAGCAATACACAATAAAAACAGTTAAGAATAAAGGTTATGGGGTTACAAACAAAAACAAGCAAACAAAAAAAAACTGCTTTAAACATTTAGCATGTAGTTGCTTGATTTGACCATAAGAGGGCAGCATGATCCTAAAGATTATAACATTTCTGTACTTTTATTCCTTTTATACTGCTGTACTGTATATTTACTGATACATAACAAAAAATATATCAAGAGTGAATAAACAGAGAACGGTTGTTTGGGGGGGGAAAAGATTTTTAAAAAAAGCATTAAAAAATTCCCAGATCGTTCAGTTTCTCATTTCGACCGTTAGAGGGCAGCGTGTTTCTAGATGTTTCTAACCTGTGTCCCGCGAGAAACAACAGGAATACGGAGGAGACTGGAGGTAACAGAAGTAAATACACTCTCACAAACACAAAATAACAAAAGAAATAAAAATAAAAACGAACAAAAATAACGCCTGCTTCAGAAACCGTTAACATGCAGTACCTCATTCTGACCAGAAGACAGAAGGCAAACACTTTGATCTTCCGATTCATTTTATAAACTGTACAAAAAAAAAAGCATTTGAGGAATTAATAAGCCAGGAGGTAATGAGTTAAACTACAACAACAACAACAAAATTTAATAATGAGAAAAAAATGTTTTTATAACCAATATAAAACAAAAATGAACAAAAATAACTCCGGCTGTAGAAATCTTTGACCACAAGAGGGCATTGTTTTTCTTTTTTGTTCCTTTTTCTCTGAAGATTTTAATATCTGCAGGAAATAAAAGGGCCAGAAATGAAACCAGTCAGCCAACATGCATGCGAGAAGATTTTTAGATTTCTTTTTTTTTTTTTAGAAGATTAGCAATTAGATCATTCGTCTCTTTCCTTTAGTTTTAAAGCAGCGGTATGTCATTTTCATTTATGTCCAGCCCTCGACTGACATGCGTCATCCCTTACTACAGCTGTCTTAACCTCCTTACAAAAATAAAAATAAATAAATGTAATGTGTTGTTTTGTGGGAGGGAAAGAAAGAAATAAAAATCAGGGCCAGAAAAGACATGCATGTAAATAAACTGAAACCAAGAAAGGTGAAGCAAAAATATGTAATGGATGTAATGCTGTAAAAAAATAATAATAATAAAAAAAAAAAAGGTACATACTTATTGCGAAAAAAAGCCAACTTTTCCCAGCTGACGGATAAACAAAACGTCATGAGTGTGTGTGTGTTTCAATGTGCATAAGAGAAAGAGATCCACAATGTTCACGGTTCTATTCCTCACAGTACCTATATTACATTATTACTGACTACAACAGAGAACCGGGGACGTGACGTGACGTAACGCGACGCAGAGCCTCCAGGGAAGCGGGACGTTCTGCAGGAATACTGACACCGAACTGAGGACGCTCTGACGAAGCGAGGTCAGAGTCACAACATGAGCCAAACTGATTCCAGAAAGCATTAGTCTGTTATTCTGGATAAGCAGCAGTGTGTGTGCGTGTGCGTGTGTGTATGTGGATGCTATCAGGATCAGAGTTACTCATCAGGATATAATATACACTCGCTCTGGAAAGCCGGGATCGTTTCACAAGGTTATGTGATGTAATTTTTTTGGATGTCACCTCGTGGATCTGCTCATCTTGGGCGAATTTTCACGCAACCCTACACGCAGTCCACGGCGGCTTCGGTTTCCTCGCGCTCCTCCTCCCACATCTCGAACCTCATCTCCTCGTCCTCCACGGATCCCTGGAGGTTGTGCTCTCCGAGGTCGGTGCCCCCCAGCCTCTCGTGGGCTTCCTCGGCACCCGGTTCTCCTTGGTGCATGCTCGCGAGGTGCTTCCTGAGGCTGGCGGCGTCCTGGAACGAGCGCTGGCACAGGGGGCATCGGCACGGCCGCTCGCCGGTGTGGATGCGCTGGTGGTGCTTGAGGTGCTGCAGACGGCTGAGGCGCTTCCCGCACACGCCGCAGGCGTACGGCTTCTCGCCCGTGTGCGTGCGCCCGTGCTTGCGCAGGCCGTCCAGGTGGCGGAAACGCGCGCCGCACTCGCTGCAGGCGTACGGCTTCTCGCCTGTGTGGATTCGGAGGTGCGTCTTGAGAGCGCCGGATTCGCGGAACCGCCGTCCGCACACGCTGCACGGGTACGGCTTCTCTCCCGTGTGGATGCGCAGGTGCTTCTTGAGGCTCGAGAGCAGGCGGAACGTCTTGCCGCACTCCAGGCAGAGGTGCGGTCGCTCGCCGGCCACCTCGCCCATTAGCTCCGAGGGCGGGTGCCGCCTCCGCCGGCCGTCGGGCGAGGAGTCACTCGTACCGGGACTCTGCCTGGTGGATGCCGCGGTCACGGCTCTAGGAGTGCCTCGGAGACCGGACGGCCCCTGTGAGGGTGTCCCAGCGGAGGAAGAAGATGGGCCGTTATGCGAGCCGGTAGTCGGAGCGTGTTTAGCAGCATTTCTCCGGGAACGTGGACCGCTCGGCTCCTCCACCACGTGGGCGTAACCCTGATCGCACTCGCCCTGGGCACCGTGATCGCCGTCTCCTCGGACACGCACTGGCCCGGGCGTGGGACCCTGTTCCTCTTTCACGCCGTAGGGGGAGTGTGAGGGAGGGTGAGACAGCCGTCGATCACTCATCTCGCCTGCAAACGGAAAAAAACCAAAAACTTTACTATAACCTTCGCCAAGTATGTAGTCATACAGTGTGAAACCGTAACGAGCGAGATCTCTGACCTGCCCTGTTGACGTCGTGGCACATGCCGCCGGTGTGAACCGCCATGGGGTCGTAGTAGCTGTTGGTGACGGTTCCGTCGGCCTGGATGGACAGGTGACAGCTTTTGAACTCGTCTCTGGCCTCGAAGCCGTGGATGGCGTCCCCGAGCGCTCCACTCAGCTCCGCCTCGCTGTTCGCGAAGCACCTGGGGTCGGCATCGTCTCCAGCCCCGCGGTGCGTCAGACGGGCCGCGTTTGCGCCTGGCGCCTGATTGCCGTAACTGTGCTGCCCTGCCATGGGAGGAGGAAGAGGAGGGGGATGGGTGTTAAACGGCCCCTGCAGCTGGTCGATTAGCTTCTGAGCGCTGCACAGGCACTCCTGCAGCGTCTTCAGCTCGCGCTCAGAGGTGTCCAGGCGCGCCTTCAGCCTCTCGTTCTCGCGCTCTTTGGACAGCAGCTCGTCCTCGGTTTCCGACATCACGGCCGCAATCTCACCCAGCAGCGTCTCCACGGCGGAGGACAGGGCGGACCTGGTGGTGGACAGAACTTGCATTAAAACAAATCCTCGTAGTTCGTTAGCAAAGAAAAAAGGGTTAACCTTTGATATGGTGGAGATTTCTTTAAGGAAATGCTAATTTAAAAATTTTATGTCAGGAGTCTCCAGCGCGAGTGCTTTTAAACATTCTGACACAAGAACTTTTTCAGAAGTTCTGGTTTCTCTGTAACTTTGCTCTAAGACAGACGTGTTTATAGCTGCTATGCCGCAAGTGATAACAGGAACCAACTTGCTTCGAAGCAACAGGGGTCTCACAAGATTATATGTTGGACTTTCGCCACCTTCGGGTCTTGATCTCCCTCATCTTCCTTTCAGTTTAAATCCTCCTTTTTAGTCCTGTCGTCCTGAAGAAACCCATTAGATACTTTCTTCCTTGTCCTCTTTTTTCCAGTTTCTTAAATACTTTTCACGTTTGTACTCAGCCTTTACAAATTTAAACGACATTTAACGTAACCATAGATAGAGAATAATACACGAGGAAGAAAACTTCCCAAGATATGTGGTTTTAATTAGTCGAGTTTAGGGAGAAAAAAATCTATTTAGTTATGAATCGTGATTCTTTTGTGAGGTAATATACTGAACGTATTGCCAAATGGACTCCAAAATCGTTTTTTAAAACTTTTTTTCACATTTATAATACAGATGATGATCCAGTAGATCAGCCAGTGAGCAGAATTGTCTGGTTTTCAGTTTGATTGGCCGTGACCGATGAGACAGATCAGCCTCAGTTATAAACAAATCTCCCGGGCGCAGAAGCTTCTGAGTGGATAACAAGATTGTTATCAAGGACGGTAGGAAGAAGAAAACTGAGCTACTTTCAGTTTGGTTTTTAAAGCAGCCGTTGCCAAGAGGAATCATAAATTAAGGTTAAGTGAGGTTTAATGTCTATTTATTTTATATTTTAATCCATTTACATGTTTTGATTGTTTTTATATGCAATACTATAATTATAGTGCTGGAAATAGGTAATACTGGTAATATTTTTGGGTGGCTGGAACAGATTATCTGCATTCACATTATTTCCTATGAGAAAATCTGTTTCACAATACGTCAAAACACAGCGTTGGTGCTGATTTTATTTATTTTTTTGTGTTATGTGTTATACATATAAGGCGGTACGGTGGTGTAGTGGTTAGCCCTGTCGCCTTGCATCTCCAGGGTCCGGGTTCGATTCCCGGACAGGCTCGATTCCGGTCTCTGTGTGCATGGAGTTTCTCCGGTACTCCGGTTTCCTCCCACAGTCCAAAGATATGCAGGTTAGGCTAATTGGTGTTCCCAAAATTGCCCGTAGTGTGTGAATGAGTGTGTGAGTGTGTGTATGTGTGTGTGCCCTGTGATGGATTGGCACCCTGTCCAGGGTGTACCCTGCCTTGTGCCTTAAGCCTCCTGGGATAGGCTCCAGGTCCCTGCGACCCTGAATACAGGATAAAGCGGTATAGAAGATAAGTGGGTGAGTGAGTGAGACTCTGCATGTAAACATTTTCAACTTTATCGTCCACATGACTTAGGGCTTCCAGGAACAATTCCATCTTAGACACTGAAAGGTGGGAGCTAAGGGGGTGTAATAAGAGATACTAACGCAATCAGAGGGGAAGAAAGTCACTCTGTTTGTCCAGTATGGCCGCGTAAACAGGGCAGTGTAAAATGATGTAAAAGTCTTATTGTGTTTTGAATCACATTGGCATGTCTGTGTAACATCGCTGAAAAAAGCAAATCTAGTTTGAGAGAGATTTTTTTTACAGAAATAGATCTTGGGTGAGGCTGACATCATTTATTTTATAATAACACCATCCTCAGAGCTACAGTGGAAAACTAAAAATGGATACATACCATTCTTAGACAGGATTCAAGTTTTTTTTTTTTTTTTTTTTTTTTGCTGGGTTTAGCTTCTTGGGTCAGGTTGTCCAGTTCAGAGTGCTGGGTCAAAACTGGAAGAAGGAAGAAAACAGACACACTGGAATATTCCACTTTGCCTGTTGAGCCAGATATACAACCATATAAATGTCTGAAGTAAAAGAAATCAGCTACAACTAGTAAAAAAATGTTTTGTTCCGATTTATTTGCATTTACAATATGCAAACTTTCAAAATCACATTTTATATTTTATATTTTTATTCTAATAACTATATAAGCAATTAATCAAAAATCATTAATGTGTAGATTGCCTACTGGAAAAAATACTCTAGGGTCAAGAGATTTGAGGGGCAAAGATGGATGAAGCCAGTTACTTGTAATAAACATGATAAATTCGTATTTTTGTAACAGATTTTTAGATCAGATTCAATTTTCAGACATTTACTGCTAAAAGTAGTCAACTCATTTCAACCTGCAACAATTTTCGTTAACAACATCACTGCAGTACTTCACTCAGATGAAAATGAATTCATGGAGATGTTTGTCCAGGCTATTTTTTGAATAGACCAACATTAACACCACCACCGGGTGAATGGAATAACATTGATCATCAATTATAAATCAGTAAACTCATGACAGGATCATGGGCAGCCGATCCCCCAGCAAAGCCAATATAGAATGAAAAAAAAGTCTATGATAGAAAAGTCTATTATAGAAAAGCACCAGAACTCCCAGTACATCACAGCCAGACATATATGGAGCTTACAGTAGCAGGTAGAGTTTATGGTTGTTGATCCAGCCTCTAAATTTCTCAGATCCCAATCTAATTGAGCGTGCATTGGATGTTCTGGACAAAAGTCAGATTCACGCAAGCTCCACCCTGCACCCCACAGCACCCAAAGGATCTGCTTGTAACATCCCAGTGCCAAACACCACAGCACACCCACAGAGGTCTTGTGAAGTCACGACTCAATGAACCAGAGTTGCCCTGGTGGCGCAATATTCCTATGTTTGTTACCTGTTTTACAAAAGCCTAAAGGAAGCCAGGTTTTCCTTCTGGGTTTTGTTAGGAGTGAGTAAGGGAAATTGAGTGCTAGATTAGCTCAATCCTTTCCTACTTAGTTAGAAGCATTCTGTTCATTATGGTGACTATGGCCTCTAAAAAATCTGTCACTTGCTCCTATTTTCTGTGTTTTGTTTTCTCATTATGGACTGGCAAAGTGGATATCTATCAAGTTGATGTATTGTGCCTGTAATTAGAGTATTGTGTGACAGAGAGCTTTTAGATGGCTTTTAGACAGAGATCTGGATTTTATGAAAGAGTTTGCCTTGAGTCTTTTTTCCTTTTAATAATTCTCTGCTTAAAAGTCATGAAAAGTCTTTGTTCAGGTCAAGGACACAATATGAGAGCAGTCTTGAAGTATATTAGTATATAAGTGTCGAGTGCTTATTGTGTTGATTTAACCTAGTTTGTGCATGTAGAAACTAACCACGATGGGTCAAAGAACTGAGCCCTGAGGGACTCCATATGTCAGACTCAAGCACTTTTATAGTCTTTAAAGTATGTTATAGGCATTATTATGCAAGACCTTAATTAATAGTCCTTATAGTGTAGTGTACCCATTGATGTAGTGTATTATATTATGAACACTATACTGTATACTGTCTCTCTCTCTCTGTCTCTCTATACATACACTACCGTTCAAAAGTTTGGGGTCACTTTCTAACTCCATGATTGTTCCTGATTTTTATTTCTTTCTACATTGT
>JAOVVB010000031.1:14008411-14022053 GCA_028570985.1 Heterobranchus longifilis | reverse complement strand
TAGCACGATGATCTCATCTTAGATGTGTCAGTTCATCTCGGATGTGTCAAGCGACGTACGAAGAACGGACCCCAGGTCAGGTCTGAGTCCACAGGAGATCAAACACAGGGAGTGACTGAAGAGCCAGAACACAGACACACACATGGTAAACTTTGACATTTATACTTTATACTAGAGTGCAGTTTAATTCTCTATTCTGATTGGTTAATAGCTAAGTTAATATAACAGCATGGCTAAGACAGGAGTCTTTATTTTGTATGTGATTTCTATAATAACAACATAAACAGGGAATTAAATGAATGACAAATAAACATACCATAGGAAATAACGGAAACTAAAATGAAATGATTCGCTCTGCAACACAAAATATTCACATAAAACTTATTAATACAAAATATAAAGTAGAAATAAAACAAATTAACCTGCCTTTGAATTAATGTACCTTTGAAAAAAAAATCATGAGTGGTGTGAGGGAGAGGAAAGAGAGAGAGGAGGAGGAAGAGGAGTTATTAAGTTATTATGACTTTGACACACACACACACACACACACACACACTAATTGAATCACTGGAATCTGTTTATTTTTGTGTGACGGACAAGGAACGACTCTTGTTTTTGCCTCCTGAGGTTTTTGCGGAAATGTGTTGCATTGTCATTATACAGATTCATCTCCTGCACTACTACAGACTTTTTAACTTTTTTTCTTCCCGAAGGTCGTTGTTGCAGTACAGTTACTAAGAAGAGTCACTACACTTGGAAAAAAATTAAAAAATGCTTTATGCACGCACACATATGTGGTCACAATGTCATAGTAAACAGTACACGTGCGCTGCATGGGAGACGATTACCCACAATCCTGCTGCGCGAGAGAGAGAGAGGAACCATTGACCGAGTTGTGATCACGTGATGCTCGGCAGATAAAGTGCATGTGTACTACAGTACTCATATATCAAGACCTCGCTTGTTTAACAAGTTAAAAAAAATTGTTAGATTGTTGCTCATCTTGCAAAATGCTCACAGACCAAGTTACTCGCAATCCAAGGTTCCACCATACATGGTTAATTTGTACACTTATCCCAAATTTTTCCTTGCAGTAAAATTCACTCTATACTACTTTTATTTTTTTATTTTTTATACAGTCGTATATCCATTTCACTGCATATCATACTGTGTGGTCATGTATGTGACGAATAAAATTTTTATTTGATGAATTTGAATTACATTCCTGTAATAGCACACGCCCATGCGTTTTATTTTCTTATCATCAATGTAGTATATTTTATTTATAAATCCTTAAATAATAACCAACAATAAACAGCACATTAGTATACTGTATATGAAAGGGTTCTATCGGAATCTTTCTATCATAATTGCCCCAAAAAAAGGTTTGAAAAACAAATTTGAATATCAGTTTCTGGCACGTCCAGAGTAAACCAGTACGAGCACACAGTGGGATATACAGTACAGTAGTTAAATCATACAGCTGTGTAATGTGATGACCATGATCGGATTATCTTTTCATTTCATTTTACAAATTATTTTACACAATCGTGAAAGCTGAAGAGGGCTGAAGAGGAAAAAAAAATTCAATAAAAAAAAAAATTAAAAAAAATATGTAGCCTTGAAGTTTTTTTTTTTTTTCATTTTTATTTATATTATTATTACCTTCAGTGGAGACTGCAATATAAATGCATTTATGTTACATTCAAGGTTTTTAATAACTGTCAGCCAAGAACAGAAAACAATAAAAGATTGGAAAAACATCGCCTGGTCTGATGAGCCTCGATTTCTGCTGTGACATTCGGAGGGTCGGGTCAGGATTTGGTGTAAACAACGAATGAAAGCATGGATGCACCCTGACATGTATCAAAGGTTCAGGCTGGTGTAAGTGGAGTAATGGTGTGGGGGAGATTTTCGTGCCATACTCTGGACCCCTTAGTACCAACTGAACACGGTTTAAATGCCACAGCCTACCTGAGTATTGGTGCTGACCTTTATCCATCGCTTTATGACCACAAGATAATGCGCCATGCCACAACACAAAGCTAAAATCATCTCAAAATGGTTTCTTGAACATGACTTTGATGTCACTACATTCAAACAGCCTCCACATTCATTAGGATCTCAATCCAGTAAGATCACCTTTGGGACCTGGTGGAGTGGGAGATTCACATCATGGACGTGCAGCCGACTGCGTGATGCTCTCATGTCAATATGGACCAAAATCTTTAAGGAGTGTTTTCCAGCAACTCGTTGAATCTACTGTATGCAATCAAAAATAATGGCAATTCTAAAGGCAAAAGTGGGTCCAACCCGGAACAAGGAAATGTATTAAATATGAAGACAAAATAAAAAAAATGTGAAAATAAAACCTATGAAATAAACATATAGTATGTCCATATTATACAAAAAAAAGTAATTAATTTAGTAAAGATATATTAAGATGTACAAATAATGAAAAAAAAAATACATTCAAGATGAGTAAAAACAATTATAAGCCAAATAAGGATAATGGAGACAGTTAAATAAAGAACAAACAATTTCACATTTTTGTGTTGTATTGCATAAAAAAAAAAAACACACACACACACACATTTGGAGGCGTTTAGATTAATGGTTCTTGATTAGAGCTGTAAATCCGGAGAAAATTCTATTAAACCCCTCCTTTATCCCTTGAGTTAGATAAATCACAGTTGCTATGGTGATGTTTTAAAAATTCCCGAGCCATACTTTAAAACCTGTTTTTTTTTTTTTTTGCCCCTGTCCTTCGTTTCAGTCGATAAATTACACAAAGAGAAATCGCTCACACACTGCGAGGTTCATTAAGATGATATGTGTTTTATATGCATACTCTCTACACCCCGTCTCTCTGCTCTTACACACACACACACACACACACACACACACACGGTTCACTATCAGCATCCTGATATGTACTTGGGAACTAGTGAGGGATCAGGATTAATAGCAAAAACAGGCAGAAAGGATGATAAAATGGCGTCTCAAACGGCCTAAAGCGTCAGCAAGTACATAAATACACCTCCGGTGGAGCAGGACAGCACACACACATATATATATACACGCATACATACACACACCTTAAAGCACCAGCTCACTCTATATGGTACAGAACAGAAAGAAGGAAACGTGTACGGCTCTGATCAGTAGATCATCAGCATAATAAATACAGCGTATACTATAAAGTTGCCTCTTTAAGATGTTATGTTTACAATTCCAACCCGTCACTGTCCATCATGTCTCAGCCCCTCATTTTAATGTCCATCGATAGAACACCATCACGTGGCCGCATTCTTGTTCCTGATGCCCAGTCACGCCGTCTAATCCTCCTAACACACCTCCTGCACTTTTATTTTACTGCGCATGCCGTGTTACTGATCCTGCATCCTATTTTACCCAGACTAATCCCACTCTCTCCCTCACACACACACACACACACTAAAGTTTCCAGCTTTCCAGGTTAATATCTGAAGTCTTGGCACGGGGCTAGCGGCTAGATCGCTCATCGCCGTTTTGTTGCCGCTTTTTGCTTCTGCCAAGTCGACTAGGGCAGGATTCAGAAACGAGGAACCATGACAACGGTGCCAGGAGCCAATCAGGGATGGAGATAAGAGCTGTCCCAGTTCCAGAACTCACAAAGTATATGCGAGTGAGAGAGAGAGAGCTGAAGCAAACAGGACTGTATCTTCATCATTTACAAACAGAGATGAGAAGAATCCCTTCATGCATCTTCATCAGTCAAACCATCACCCAAAGCCGAGGGACAGGCGGTCGCTGTGTCTCTCTCTGTGTCTTCACCTGATTACAACAAACCTACCGTCTGGCCTAGACCGAAATCAGCCCCAGGTCACTCGATACAACTTCACACTGTTCTGTACATTCTCTTCAAATGACAATTTATGATGGTTTGCTCAGTTTTGCAGAAGAATCCAGACCTTAGCAGAGCGATTAAAAGAAAAAGGGTCCAAGAACACGAACCCTAAAACTTTTTTCTTTTTTCATTTCCAAATAAGCCCATGGCACCGTACTGAGTCATCCACTGACAATCTCTGGATTATGTTAAGACAGAATAAAAAAATTAAAAAATAAATAAATGGGAGCATCCTGAAAAGAGGTCAGCTAAGTGTACACACACACACACACACACACACACACGGTCTTATTATTACCAGTCTGCTTACAGCCGCAGAGTAAACAACAATGGCATACACATTTACTCCATCCTCCATCCTCCTCCCTCTCCTTCCGATTCATACACACACAATTTATTAAACCATTTTTCTGAATAAACACTTCTAAACACTTCTAATCAATGGCATTGAAATTCTTAAACTCCTAATCATTGATTAAGAAATTATATATATTACATATTTCGCATCTTAACTTTTAACCGTATCTGGATAATTAAAAAAAAAAAAAAACATTTTAGCTTCAATGCCTTTTGTCTAATTCTTAAAAAAAATAATAAAACAATAGATTGTCCACTATACTACTACTACATCTACTACTTACATAAACAAAGAAATACATAAACATAATTTTTAAAAAGCCCCAATTTATTTAAATTTGTTTAGGGATCCATTAAATTTGTAAAAATATACAATTTTTACAAAATAAATTTGAATTCATCCATTAATTCATGTAAATTGTCATTTTTCATTCATTTTTATTACATTGATTTTATTTAATTTATTTATGTTTTGATGCATTTAATTTTAAAATAAATGTAATTTATATTGTCTTATCCATCCATCCATCCATGCATCCCTACTGGCTCTGACTTGCTCATGTGGCTCTAGACCTAATCCTGGATTTCTGTAGCGCTGCTACACACAGAGAAATAATAAAAAAAAAAAAGAAATCTAATCAAATTTAATTAAATTAAACAGACTAATTCCAAACCCTAGGGAAGCAGACTTCATGAGCTCCATTAATAATAATGTTAATGTTGTGAGCCACAGTGCAGTAAAAAGAATGAGTAATTAGTCACTCACGTCTTCATTTTTTTCTCTCCTTGTGTTTCATCCTAAAGTGTGCATATGGTATAAAGCTAATATTATGAATGTCACAGATTCTCACAGGGGATAACTGCACTTGTTCAGCTGAATCATCCTGTCAATCAAGCATCCCTTACGTTTGGGGAAGGAAATCAATTAAACTAATATAATAATAATAATAATAATTTCCAACATAATGATACAATGGCACAAATAAAAAAAAAATCATGGGAAGACAGATACTGTAGATAGACAGACACCTGGCCCTTTCTTCACGTGGTGTTCGTCATCATTTTACCCTCTCACAGCTTCCAGATGTTTTCGACCTCCCTCTTTAGAAAACATATTGTTTATAAGAAATTTAACAATGCAAATTAATGTCAAGTGACTGAAATGAATCAGCTGCCTCTTTCCCTCCGGCTCACTGATCAGCACCTGAACGCTGTAATGAAATCAGCGGGAGGACGGCCGCGCAAGGCGAACCGGGATAAGTGAAACGAATTAGCGATGGCCAGCGCTGCAGATGTGCTAATGCATCCGTGACTGAACGCTGCCCCGGCACACTGAGCCAAATCCGCCGCTAAGCACCGGTCTCCCAGCAGCATCATTAACATCAGTTAGGCCATGTTCAAAACACACTGAACGAAGGCGTGGATGTTTTTGTTCAAAATAAGGAGGAGATGTACATATAAAATATCTAGATCGGCAAGGGGGAGGGGGAACCCGAACTCGGGATCGAACTCTGGAGCTGAAAAATAACGTGAAGCCTTATTATACAGAAAGTAAAAAATGGTAAAGTGAATGTGATTCTCAGACTTTTTTTTTTTGGTGTTCTCATTTGTTCTAATCACGTCAGTCTCCTACCAATTCATCCTGACATCTCTGTTCTAACTGGGTCAGCTTGTTTGGTCGCTCGTCACTAGACATGCCTGCCGTAATCACATGAGATGCCACGCAGGATGTTCTTCAAACCGTACAGCGACCGGGGCAAAACTTTTAACTTGTCTCAGTTTGTTTTTTTTCAAACTTTCCACCCATGCATCTTTTCCCCAAATCTTAAAAAAAAAAAAAAAATGCATTGAGAAACTTTGTAAAGGGGGGTGGTGGAGGAGGTGGGGGGTGGGGTGCTTATCCCAACATGAAGTTACAAACCAACGAAGCAGATGGTAATTATGTCTGCGCAGGTGTTGGAGGTGTAGGGAAACGTGGGAGGCGGTATACAAGATATGAGCCGTTGTGTCATGTGTCAGGCTGCGTTTAGGAGAGAAATATCTCTGGAGGCTTTTCATGCTCCAAATGTCATTCTGGATTTCTCCCCACGTACGCCTTCATCGCCAACTGACATCTCTCCATCTGTTTCAGCTCTATTTACAGTCAACGCAACGGCGTCTAGCATCCTTGCAGCGAATTTGATTTTTGTTGGGGGGGGACGAAAAAAAAAAAAGGTATCAAATAGATATATAAAGATAATATTTTCCCAGAGAGCATGGATGTGCATTTTGTTTTCAATAAGAAGATTTAAATCAATATATAAATCACACTACAGCCTGGAATATGCTGGTTGACCAAATGAAGGGTATTTTAACCCCACACCCAACTGTAATCCTAGTGGAACCTTTTCACACATTTGTCATAGACACACAAACTAAATTTGGCTCCATATTTAAGCAGCAGCTGCAAGGTTCACTCTAACGCGGTGTAATCATCGATAAAGGCTGTTATTACGGCGTGCATCTGTCTACGGGACTGCCACTGGGAGAACGCCGTGCCTCGCTGTGCACTTTAATGCTCTCACACATACACACACACTTTACCCACATGACGGTGGTTGGAAACAAAAGTAGGTACGTCTGAAAGCGTAATTATTTATTTCAACGTTCACCGAAATCTCATGACGTCTGGATGATTTTGTTAATATCACGCAGCACTAATTGTTCACATCAGGCCTCTGCGATGTATACGTGGAGGAACATCAGATTAATGAATCGAATGACAGGCCGCTCACTTCAAAGCGAAGCACGTGATGGAAATGAGCGTGAGATCTAATCCGTGTTCGACATGCGTATTTAAGGGCGAGTGAGCAAAGCAGAGCCGAGAGAGGGTGTAACCCACATCACCAAGCCGGTTTGCCTGAGACGGTGTATGTATGTTCCATTAATGTGGACAGACTGCGACTTCACACACCAACCACAAAAAAAGGGAAAAAAATTACAGCATGATTGATATACACTTGCACAGACCAAGCAAAGATCACATGTGCTCAAAGGAGCAGTTCATTAACGATCAAATCAACAGCAGGAAGGATCAGTTCATTAAATGAATATAATGCCCAAACAAGCTCAGTTAACAAGCACTTGGGTAGACTCAACACTACCCAAGAACAGCTCACCGAGAGAGAAGAGAACATGCAAATACTGGATCAGCCAACCTTACCAGGCGATAATGTATACGTGTAGGATCAGCTCACAAAGTCATCATGTGTGTGTGTGTGTGTGTGTGTGTACAGAATCAGTTTACTAACTGACCTATACATTCACAAAGAATCTCATCACTAACAAGCACAAGCATGAAGGATCAGTTCACAGAGTGAGAACGTCTACACAGGATCAAATACCTGGGAAAAAAAAAATAGAATGGACACATGACCAGGTCAAAAAACTGATCACCCACAGGAGATCAGTTTTTAAAGCACAGTTAACACTGGATTGTGGGACCAGCTTGCTAGATACAGTATTGATGCTGTGCACACTGGCTCATTAAGTCATCATTATGTGCAAGAATAATAATGCATGCAGGATCAGTACTGTATATCCCATGAACACAGAGGATTTGTTCACCAAGTATTCATGCATGAACTGATCCCGTGTGTGCACGCCTTATTATTTAGTGAGCTGATTCAGTGTACCAGTACTTTATTACTTATTGAGCTGATCATTTGTGTGGGTGACTTATCACTTGTTAAGCTAATTTTCTGTGTGATAACATCATGTGAATGAAAGATCAGTTCTCTAGATAAATGACTGTGTGCACAGTGAATATATTCACCAATTCAGGATCGTACACATGCACACAAGATCAGTTCAATAACTGAAGATCACATGGTGAATGTAGTATTGAATCACTAAGCAATGATCATGTGCACCATCTATCAATTCATGAAGTGAAGATCTTAAACATCATGGATCATGATTTAAAAGCTCAGTACATAAAGTACACAAAGATGATCAGCTCATGAAGCAATTGGGTAAAGACACCAAAAATCAGCTTACTAAGTACAGTAATAAAGTACTCGCACACAGGATCAGCTCACCAATGAATGAGGCACAAACAGGATCAGTTTGTATCACAAAGACACAATGCTTCAGCTCACAAAAGTAAGAGTACAAAAAAAAAGGCTCATTTCACAAAGTACGTACTTATACATACACACACAGAGGATCAGTTCAGTACAGTAAGTAACAAGGTACACACCAGATCAGTTCAGGAAGTAATAAGGCACGCCCACAGGATCAGCTCATTAAGCAATAAGGCACAAATGATTAGATCACAAAGCTTAAACTACACAGGATCGGTTCAATAAGAAATAAGGTTCATGCAGGATCAGTTCAGGAAGTAATAAGGACAGGACTACAGGACTGGCTTATTATGCAATAAGGCATACATGATCAGCTTAGAAGGCGTAAGGCACAAAGGGTCAGTTCAGTGCTTAATAAGTTATACCCACAGGATCAGCCCACCAAGCAATAAAGCACACACGATCAGTTGAGAAATTACTGGAGGTCCACATAGGATCAGCTCATCATGCAATAAAAGGTACAAACACAGAGGATCAGTTCAGTAAGTAATAAGGCACACCCACAGGATTGGCTTATTATGCAATAAGGTACACATGATCACTTCAGTAGGAAATAAGGTATATCCGTAGGATCAGCCCATTAAGCAGACACGATCAGCCCACAAGGCATAAAGGTACACAGAATCTGTTGAGTAAGAAATGAGGTTCACACAGAGGATCAGCTCATTGAGCAATAAGGTTCAAAACACAGAGGATCAGTTCAGTAAGGAAAAACCTACACATACAGAGGATCAGTTCAGTGAGAGTTAGAAACCACACACCATGATGTTTTTTTCACAAACAAAAAAAATAAAAATGCACCAACCCAAGCCTCTCCCCTCCATACAAACGTTTCCTCAGGAACCTCCAGGCTGATTAATTCACTCCACACCCCACGCAAGTGCACTCCTGCCACTCTACCTTTTTATTAAAACACACAGCGAGTCTTTGTTTACCCTGCTCAGTGTTAATTATGCTAATCAGCCTAACCTCCGTCATTATCGTTACATCCATTTTAATGAGCTGTTTACAAACACATCACACGGCTCAGAAAAACGCGGCCTCTGGCCAAAAAAATAAATACAAATCAATTACTGACTTATCAGGTCCTCGTCCACACCGAGGACCAACGCTCGGAGACAGCTGAAATCAATTAGAGTCCATCACAACCTGTAATTGCCCGTTTTCCTTCTGGGGTTCTGGAGGGCTTCACCTGACATTCCGGAGTTTAGACTTTTATTGTTTAAAAGGGCACAATAGCAGTCAGACTTTTACTTTGCTTTGTTTACTAAAGTTTCTGGACTATAAGATTTCTGACAAACTGCACCATCATATGTCATCATGCTTAAAAACAAAAATAATTTCTATATTTGAAATACCTTTGGGAATTATGTCAATTAGATTTTTATCTAGTCGATACTGACACAGAAACTTTAAGTAATAATAATAATAATAATAATAATAAATATCTTCCCTTCATTTTCTGTTTTATTACTGGATAATCCCAAGATACTCCCGAGAACCCAGTTGTTCCACAGCTTTATTACCCACAAAATATTTTTCACGTTCATCAGTAAAGAATATGAAAATTGGAAATTCAGGAAAAAGAAAAAAAAAAACAGAAGAAACATAAACAAAGCAAGAAAAGCACTTTCTGAAATATGAAAACCAATCAAAACAATTTGCTTATCTATTTTAAAAAAATGCATTGTGTCATCTTGTGATCTCGTTTAATAAAAACACGACAAGGTTTAAACCCAAAGAACCCTGTAGAACCTTGGCGTCCTCTGGTAAACTTGCACGCATCCATTTATTTCCAGCGTTTCATAATCAGGCCCTCGGTTGGAGGAAACAGGTTTTCGACTCTCCCACACACTCTGTCCTTTCACAGATGATTTTCAAAAAGAAAGAAAGAAAAAAAAAAAAAAAAACATACAACCCAGAGGAACATATTCAACAGATGAACAGGAGGAAAAAAAAAAAACTTGCAACAAAAAACCCAATTTTTTTCCCTCCAGGTATAAAATGACCAGGAACCACACTGACATGAACGCATGCGTGGACTTACTGTACTTACCTTGTAGATATAATAATTACCCAATAGTTCACTTCATAAGTGTTGATTCACTGCCTTTTGCTCATCTTTCAGTCATCCTGTAACATACGTGCGACTAGAATAGGAGCGCATACGAAAGACCATCTGCCAAGCTCTTTACTCAGTATTGGTGGAAGGAGGGTGAGGGGTGCCAAAACATGTTGCAACAGATGAGTGTCAGAATAAGACTTTTATTCAAACGTTAATGATGAGGCTGCGAAGATTTAGAAGGCAAGATTTGTTTCGAAAAAAAAAAAAAAAAAGAAAAAGAAAAATGGTTAAAAACTGACACTGATTCATATCGAATTAAACCAGAAACAAATTCTATCAGGGCTGAATCGAATCACAACTGAGATGAATCAAATCATTTCTATGCCCAAGCTGGGCAAAACCGACTACATCAGTGCTGATTTGAATCATATTGGTGCTGAATCAAATCATTTCTGTGCTGATTCCAGGGTTATCTCCGTGCAATCAAATCATTTCAATGTAATTAACCAATTTGGAGAAATACAGAGTAGAATTGTACAATTATTAAAATAAATCAGTGATAAATGTTGATGAATCAAATCCGTGATTAACTGAATCAAATCAATGTGGAATCAAATCATGTTAGTGTGGCAATAAGTCAGATAATTACATACATTATACATTTGCAATATTTGGAAGAGGGCAGAATCCAGTCTGAATCAAATGGTATAAACGGCAAATGGAATCACATGAGTGCTGAATCGAATTGTTTCGATACTGAATCACTGACTCGAAGGTCACCGAATCGTTCGTTGTTTAAATGAATCGTTTTTCTATTTTATCTCCTAAAAGAAAAAGCCCAATACCCATGCATGATATCACAGTGTAAAACTGTGTAAAACTGTGTGTGTGTGTGTGTGTCCTTTCCGTACACACTTACCCTTCAGCACACACTCGACACGTACACACACACACACGCAGCTGGTCCGTGACCCAGTTCCAGAGGGCACCATAAGGCGTGTGCCACACGGTCTGACCGAGTGTGTGCTGTAGATTAGAGACCATATGCACTTTAACGAAGGCCGCCGCCCACACACGGGGGAACAGATGGCGGGAGTCACCTTGGTGACCGCGCGGTCACCCTGAACGGTCAGAACGCACCTGGAGAAACTCTCACACACTTAGAAAGACAGAGATAGAGAGACAAAGAGCGGGACGGTACGGATACTCAACAGTACGGATTACTGTGTCAACGTTGTTTGTTCAAAATCTGATTTATTAAACTTTAGAAAACAATTCTTTTTTTTTTTTTTAATGGTTCATAACAACAGCAGGAACAAAAGTAATGAAATGTCATTTTAGGGAAATTTGAGGGTTTTGGAGGGAGTGTGGGGGAGGGGGGGCAGGCCAGCCCCTGAGTAGAAATCCATTTCCTCTTCCTGAAGTCAAAGGTCAATGAATCCCCCCCTGACAGCTTACATGTGATGCAAAGAGAAAAAAATAATAAGTGGAGGACATGCAGAAGGAGAATGAGAGAGAGAAAAACATGATCATACGATGAGGAATGAGTGATGGAGAAATAAATAATAAGAAAGAACAAAGAGGATGAAAAATAAAATAAAATAAAATAAAAAGAGAGATGGTAGATTGAGAAGGATTGAGTGGGTGTAGTGTGCTGTAGTGTAGGACTCCGGGGTCATAAACAAGACGGCGATACCAGCATAATGAAAACTCCAGAGGCGTCAGGTAGAAAAGTTGAATTGCAAAGTCTGTTGTTTTTTTTGTTGAGATTATTCCTGCCAAATAAGGTGAGGAGTAAAAACAAACAATAATAACATAAAAAAAAAAGTAACATCAAGATATAATTAGGTTGCCCAACCGAGGTGGTGTCCCAATTTTCCTTTCCCGTCTCAAAAAAATAACGAAGGAGGAAGATAAAGGGATAAAGGAATAAGGGTTCTTCAGCATAGATTGTAGGAACGGGAGCGAGGGGGTGGGTGGTAGGGGACGGGACTTCACCACAGACGCTTCGCAGACAAAAACTGTGGGGCGGGAACGAAGTGCAAACATTGTCTTCTTATTCCTGGAGAGAGAGAGAGAGAACATGAGACAGAGGGGAGAGGAAAAGTAAAGAGAACCCACGGAGGGAGAGATGTGAACCGAGCAAACTGCAAGTCCCTCGAGCCGTCCATGTGTCTGTGTTTCAGCGTCTTTCTCCCTCTCTTTCCATCTCTCCCCCCTCCGTTTTCAAGGGGCGGACAGTGGTGACTCTCGACTGGGTGACCCGGCCAGAGCCAGCTCGTCTGGAGGGTACACGGTAAGTGTGCATGCCCGGATCCCCCCGAGCGACTCGGGCAGGTCGAACACTTTATGCCACTCGTCCTTGTCCGGGTCGTACTTCTGCACGATCTCCACCATGCAGCGGTTGTTCCACGAGTAGCCGCCCACCACGTAAATCTTGTTGTCGAACACTGCCACACCCACGTCGCTCTGGCCGCGCAGCATGGCCGCGATGCTCGTCCACATGTCTAGCGCCGGGCTGTAGTACTCGCAGCTCAGAACGTCGTCGTAGTCGCTGGTGCCGCGGAAGTGGTTGCCGCCGATCACGTAGAGCCGGTCGCCCACCGTGCACATGCAGTGCAGCCCGCGCACCGTCGTCATGGGGGCCTTCTGTGTCCACCGGTCCGCCTCTGGGTCGAAGCACATCAGCTCCTTCTGGAAGGTGTCGTGTGTGATGCCGCCTGCAAAAAAATACAAAATAAAAATGGAAAAATATTATCAAGGGCTTTTATCGTTATTATTTTTTAATCGCTTTATATTTGTGCAAATCAAGTTCCCTGTTCTCCTTTGTGTTACAGAATGTATTAATATTTATCATGTCTGCCTGACAAGTTGTTACAGAAACAATAATGTATAACACGTACATTCTGACCAAATGGAATCAAGAATTTAACAGCACTGTGGTATAACTTTATGCATCTACTGTATGACTGGGGCAAATGGCAGGTAGCTTTTATGACTAGTCAGAAAGTAACTGTTAGACCAGTCAAAGGGTGTGATTTAACCAGTACAAATTAATTATCATTCATCTAAACCACCCATCCAAACCACCCATCCCCTCCAAACCACCCATCCCCTCCTAACCACCCCCCCCCCCCCCACCCCCCCCCCCCCCCCCCCCCCCCCTCCCCCCCCCCCCCCCCCCCCCCCCCCCCCCCCCCCACCCCC